>AWOL01S0031910.1:0-56165 GCA_000715115.1 Nicotiana otophora
AGCTAGTGACAATGTTGTGTTTTACTACTTCGCTTTTCAGTGCATGTCATATTTACTAGCTATTGCTTTTGCTTTGCATCTTTCTTATGCATTTTATGGTGTTCCTATTTTTCCTATGATTGTTGTGGTGATACTAATATTGTCTCTTTTTGTCCTTTTGTCTTTTTGTTTTCTTGAGCCGAGGGTCTTTCGAAAACAGCCTCTCTACTCCTTTGGGGTAGGGGTAAGGTCTGCGTACACACTACCCTCCCCAGACCCCATTAGTGAGATTTTACTGGGTTGTTGTTGTATGTTGTATGTTGTTATGAACTGTTGTTAGCTATTGGTGTTGGACTCCGGCCTTTGTTCCAGCTCATCACTACTTTCAATCTAAGGTTAGGTTTGTTACTTATTGAGTACATGGGGTCGGTTGTACTCATACTACACTTCTGCACCTTGCGTGCAGATATTGGATGTTGATGTTGTTGTGCATGGCGAGAGCTGGATTTGAAGATGTACCTGTGTTCCGGTCATAGCTGCCTCTAGATCTTGGTAGATTTAGAATATTAATCTGTTCATGTATATTTCAAACAGATGATGTTCTTTATTTCATACCATCTTTGTAAATTCTAAATCTTAGAAGCTCATAATTTGTACTACCAGTCCTTGGGAAATTCTTATATAAAAGCAGTTGTATTTTCATTTCTTTTCTCAATAAATCTCATTTAAATTGGATAGTTGTTAATTGTCTTACCTGACGGGTTGGGTTAGGTGCCATTACGATTAGATGGATTTTGGGTCGTGACACTTCCGCTCCTCCCTTATTTTCACTTGTTGATGAGGATGACAAACACTCGCCCAACGATGGGGATCTTCAATCTTGAAAACGGAGGTCTGTGGATGTGGGAGGCGGAGTCCCTTCGGGCATTGACGTTATGGAAGGAGGTTAAATGTTATGTGAGACAACAATAATTTTTGTAAATGATGATGTTGACCCGAGTATCGAGGCCCTGAGGCTGGTAGAGGTTGATGTAGGTGTGCCCTTACATTCTGAGAGGAGAGAGATCGAGGAGGTGGTTTTTGGCAGCGGTCATGCACTTTCATGAGAAGAGGGGGCTTCAACCTCTCGAACGGTCATGGACGCCTCTTCACCTACTATGATAGGGGGAAGACTGTTGTTGAAAATGGCAACAAGTCAGGTTCTGATGTTGATTTGGAGAACTTAAGAATGATCGACGAGGGACTCACCCAGATCGAGGTGAGGTTGGAGGGGGGTTTGAGGACCATCACAATCCCAATGGATCGTGATTTGTTGATGAACACCAAGGAGGTAGTCCCTACCCTCGGCCCTCTCTGTTCCAACATCGAGGGTAAGACCCTCAAGGAGATAGATGACAGTGCTCTGTCGAAGAGCATTGTCGGCCTTGCTCTCAGGGTAAGTACTGCTATACGACCCTTTTCTAATGTCTTAGAACATTCTAAGTTCTGACTTTTATCCTTTGATTTGCATACGGTGATTCTGCAAATTGATAGCCCGGAGGGAGAAAGGCGCAAAGAGATCTTTGTAAACCTAAAAGGGAAATATACTGAGTATTGCGGTAAATACCGGGATCTCCCAAGTCGTCTTCACGAGGCAGAGATGTGCGGGCCCTAAGGGAACACTTAAAGAAGAGGGATGAAGAGCTGGTGTAGGCCATAGAGAAGTGTAGCGTCCTCAAAGGGACATGGAGGAGCATAGAGGAGGACCACAGAGGATGAGCTCGAGGTCAGTAGGGTCGTAGAGGCCCAATGCAGTGATCTTCAAGCCTAAGTGGTCCAGCTGGGAGGACAACTTGAAGACTTCCAATTCCAGGAGGAGGCCCTCAGCGGCGATATTGCCAAAAAGTAAGAGGAGTTTGAGAAGGTGGAATCCTCTCGGTTGGACGCTCGGAGGAAGGTGGAAATCCTTGAGTTGACGAATAAGACTCTTCGGGCTGAGCGGGAAAACAATCAATCGATAGCGAGAGCTAAGGAGGACCGGCTTGAGGAGAGGATCGGGGAACTTGACAGGGAGAACTCCGACCTTCATGACTAAGTTACTGCCCTGGAGGCTGAGAGGGCCCAACTACTTGCGTGGCTGTATCCTTCCAGTGCTTCTAATTTCCCCAATGTCCCTCGAGAGTGATACGAAGAGTGGATCCATGCCAAAGCCCGACTAGATATGTTTCGGGACTTGCATGTAGTGGGCTATATTTCTGAGATGGCCCTTGAGGATGCCCGGGTTAAGGCTCGCGAAGCTCGTTTTGCTTGTGGGTACGATCCTGCCACGCCTCGACCTGACGAAGAGGATGGGGAATAGGGCATAGATCGGTTTGAGGAGGATGCCTGGTATGATACCGTTTACCCTCAGGGCGAGGGTGGAGAGGATGCTGGAGAACAAAACGATGAGGGAATTAGTGGTCGGGGAGATTACATTGTTGGAAATCGAGCTGATGAGGGTGCAGAGGGTCGTGATGGTGATGGCCAATAGTTTTTATTTTTAATATTTTTATGTATTTCTGCCGACGTCTTCAAGAGCCTTTGTAAAAAAATCTTTATTTACATGTGAAATATTAAAGTTGTTTCTTGCACCTTCTTCCATTCCTATGATTTGTTTCTGTACTTGTATATTTTTGTTTCTGTTGTTTGCTCGTTATGCTTTCTGCTTTTTTATTGTCATCATCTTCTAGATGGTCGTAGCCTTTGGGGACAAATATCTAAGGGCAATATCAGCCCTTTGTTTACATAGGTCGAGTATGTCTCTTCGTTTAGATTTGGCTGATAGGTATTGTTTGAAATTGGTCGATTTTGACCTTTTCTCAAGTTGTGGCCAAGGGCCGGTAGGTGTTTGTTTGACCTGGGTCGAACTTAACCTTTCCTTAAATTGTGGCTAGGGGTCGATAGGTGTTGTTTGAACTCGGTCAAACTCAACCTTTTATTAAGGTGCGGTCGAGGGCCGATATGTGTTTGTTCGAGCTGGGTCGAACTTAACCTTACCTTGAATTGTGGCCGAAGGCCGATAGGCATTGTTCGAACTTGGTCTAACTTAACCTTTTATTAAGGTGTGGCTGAGGGCCAATAGGTGTTTGTTCAAGATGGGTCGAACTTAACCTTTTGTTAAGGTGAGGCTGAGGGCCTATATGTGTTTATTCGAGCTGGGTTGAACTTAACCTTTTGTTAAGGTGCGGTTGAGGGCCGATAAGTGTTTGTTCGAGCTAGATCAAACTAAATCTTTTGTTAAGGTGCGGCCAAGGGCCGTTAGGTGTTTATTTGAGATGGTTCGAACTTAACCTTCTGTTACGGTGCGACCGAGGGCCGATAGGTGTTTGTTCGAGCTAGGTCAAACTTAACCTTTCCTTTAATTGTGACTGAGGGCCGATACGTGTTGTTCGAACTTGGTCGAACTTAAACTTTTGTCAAATCGCGGCCGAGATCCGTAGGTGTTGTTCGAACTTGGTCGAACTTAACCTTTTGTGAAGGCAATTTGGATAAACATAAGTTTCTATTAATTTGACGTTGTTGCTCCGAGTACATAATTGGAGAAAGTTACAAATTTTGGGCATTGGCTGGCGTTCTAGTCCCAGTCCCGGTCTATCTAGTCCCTTCATTGTTCGACTTGAAGAATATTGAGGAGTCGGGCAATGAAAGAGAAACCAGTCTGTTCTTCGCATACTTCGACTCGAAGTGTCCCTTTCGTTGCATCGTTAAAAATCTCCTTGAGAAAACCCTAAACGGAAAAAAACTCAAGTAAGGGAAAAAGAGTACAACTTGGGAGGGCACTTCTTCCTTTTAGAAGTTAAAGTATTTGAGGTGGATGATGTTCCAATTGTTTGGTAATTATTTTATTTCCATTATCTCTAGTTGGAATGAACAATTGTTTGCTTTGGCTATAATTTTGTGCGGGTCGTCCCAGTTTTCCTTCTCGTGGATCTATGCTTGCTTGGGTTTTGGCTTTGAGCATGTAGTCTCCGACTTTGAGCTGCCAGGCCTTTGCCTTCTTGTTGTAGTAATGTTCTGCTTGCTACTTTTGGGCGACTATTCTTATGTACGCTATGTATCTTCGTTCGCCGAGCTCATCGAGCTCTTGCCTTCTACTCTCGTCATTGTTAGTGCCACTTTTGTAGGAGTACCTTAGGCTGGGCTCTCCGACCTTGACTAGTATGACTGATTTGGTTATGTAAACCAGAGAATAGGGCGTCTCTCATGTGCTTGTCTTTGGGGTGGTTCTATACACCCACAATACTTCTAAGAGTACTTTTGGCCACAATCCCTTGGCATCTTCGAGTTTTTTCTTCATGATGTTTAATATAGACTTGTTGGAGGATTCTGCCTGCCCATTACCCGTTGGGTGATAAGGTGTTGAATTATCCTCTTAATATGTTATTTCTTGAGGAATTCAACGATTTTCTTTCCCGTGAACTAGAGTTCATTATCGCAGCTGGCCAAATCGGCAGATGATGTTTTTTCATATGAAGGTGATTACCTCTTGTTCGCATATTTGGGTGAACACTCTTGCTTCCATCTATTTAGAGAAATAATCAGTTAAAACTAAAAGACATCGTAAATTACCTCGCCCTACTGGGAGGGGCCCCACGATGTCCATTCCCCACTTGATGAATGGCTATGGAGAGGTGATTGGGTGGAGATGTTTGCCTGCTTGGTGAATTATTGGGGCATATTTCTGACATTGTTTGAATTTTTTCACAAATTCTAAGGCATTTATTTTCATGGTAGGCCAGTAGTATCCTGCCTGTATGAGGCACCTAACGTATGCTCGATCACTAGAGTGAGCGTCGCAGTGGCCTTCATAGACCTCTTCGAGAATGGGATGGATTTGGTTTGGATCCAAACACTTTGCCAGAGGGCCACCGTATGTGCTCTTGTATAAGTCGTTATGAAAGAGGCTGTATCTGGCCGTTTGCATTCTTTGTTTCTTAGATTCCTTTTTGTCATTTGGGAGTGTGTCATCTTCAAGTAGGTGATAATGCAATTGCGCCAATCCCAAGTTACACTTACAGATCTTACCTCGATTTAGTCTAATGACGAGTTGAGGAGGTGGACTACACTTTTATCCCCAATTGTGATGCTTTTGGTGGCTGCGGCCAGTTTGGCGAGCCCATCTGCTTCGACATTCTGGGCTAGCGGGATCTGGTCAAGTTGGCATTCGTCGAAATTTGGCAGCAGCTTACGAATCTCGGTTTGATATTTTTGCAACCTTTGTTCTTTGATTAGGAAAGTCCCTATGACTTGGTTAACTATGAGTTGTGAATCACAATTGAGTTTCAATCGCTTCGCCCTATATTTGGGTGATAGTCTCAATACTGCAATTACGACCTCATACTCGGCCTCGTTGTTAGTCATATCTGGACATCTTATGGACTGGCGAATTACTTCGCCGGTAGGGACCTCGAGTGCGAGTCCCAGTCTGGATCCACAAGCATTGGATGCATCATTGATGTATAGGACCCAGAGGTCTTGTGTATGAAGAGAAGCTTGGACAGCTTCCTTCTCGATATCAGGCATTATCTTTGCGCTGAAGTCTGCGACGAAGTCAGCAAGCACTTGCGACTTTATCGTTGTTCGAGGTTGATATGTGATATCATGCTCGCTTAGATCGATGGCCCACCAGGCCAGCCTCCCCGACAATTCGGGTCTATGTAAAATGCTTCTTAAAGGAAAGGAGATAACGACCGAGATAGGGTGGTATTGGAAATATGGTCTAAGCTTTCGTGAATCTACAGCCAACGCTAGGGCCAGTTTCTCGAGGTGTGGGTACCTCGTCTCAGCGTTAATAAGTATTTTACTAATGTAATAAATGGGAGATTTCATACCTTCACTATCTCAGACTAGGACTGCATTTACTGCCACTTCAGAAATGGCGAGGTAGATGTGGAGGTGTTCACCGGGTTCGGGCTTCGAGAGCAAAGGTAGTGATGAAAGATACGCATTTAGTTCTCGTAGAGCTTATATTTAATCGAGCATCCACTCGAGGCCATTTTCCTTTTTGAGTATGCTGAAAAATCTGTGACATCTATCGGATGACCGCGAGATAAATCTCGATAGGGCGGCGATTGGACCAGTCAACCTTTGGACCTACTTCTTAGAAGTTAGTTGCTCAGGTATCCCTTCGATAACTTTAATTTGATCTGGGTTGACTTCGATTCCTCATTGTGACACTAAGAAACCCAAAATCTTCCTCGAGCATATGCCAAATGCGCATTTCTCTGGGTTTAGTTTCATCTCGTACCGTCTTAGTATGTCAAAAGCTTTCCTCAAATGGTCGATATGATTTTCCACCCTTACTGATTTGACCAGCCTGTTGTCGATTTATACCTCCATGGTCTTGCCAAGTTGCTCTCTGAACTTTCTTATGACCAATCTCTGATAGGTGGCTCCTGTATTCTTCAACCCGAACAGCTTGATCCTATAACAATATGTTCCTCGGTGGGTGATGAACATGGGTTTCTTCTAGTCCTCTATTTCCACGAGTAGATATCTGGTTATAGCCCGAGTATGCGTCCAAGAAACTTACCAGCTCGTGTCCAGTCACTGAGTCGATGAGTTGGTTTATATGTGGGGTTAAATTTTTGTCTAACCTGGCCTACGGGGGATAGAATGGGTCGACGTTCAACTTGTGTGTGGCGATATCTTTCGGGATGCCCGGCATATCTGCATGGCTAAAGGAAAACAAATGTGTTAAATATTAAAAATTTACTAAATTTACATGGTTCTCGGAGTTTGCAGCCAATGTGGGCCTTTGGCTGGGTTCTCTAGGATCTAATTGAAAGGGGTTGAGGTTTTCTATAGTTGAGTCTGTGGCTTCGACTGTTTCAGGATCCGTGATGATGTCCCTAGTCTCTTCTCGTGTCGACCTCGGCCCTGTTGATTGCTATGTTTCTTTTTCCTTATCTTTCTTTTGTTGGGTCGTTGAGCCATCCATGGCGATGCGGTAGCATTCCTGGGACGTGCGTTGTTCCCCACGTATGCTGAATATTTCCCAAGGTGTTGAGAACTTGATCACTTAGTATAAGCTGGAGGGGACGACTCTCATGGGATGTATCCATGGTCATCTTACTATGGCATTGTACGCGGTGGCCTAGTCCATGATGTGGAAAGTTATCTCCAGAGTTATGCCGTTGGCAAGGACGAGGAGTGTAATATCTCTCGAGGTCTGTTCAACTACATTACTAAAATCGGTTAGTGTGATGCATTGTGGCACTAGCTTTTCGGGTCTCATCTGGGCGAGGACTTGGGGATAGATAATGGACTTTCCACTTCCATCGTCCACCATGATACGTTTGACATTAGTATCTAAAATCCATAAAGTAATGACGAGAGCATCATTGTGAGAGAAAGTCAAACCATCGGCATCTGACTCGTCGAAGATGAATCTTTCTACGAGTCAGTCATACCGTTCTAGGGTGATCAATCTTTTGAGCTTGTGAGTGGCAGCGAACTTTATGCTATTGATGGAGGCATCGTCGCTGCCACCGATAATAATATTGATGGTACGAGCCGGTGAGGGCGGCTTCGACGGGCCTTAACATTCACGACTTCTGGCAAAGTTGTTCCTCCCTTTGTCGCTCAGTAGCTCTTTGAGGTGTCCTTGCTGCAACATGTTCACAACTTCTTGCCTTAGGGAGATAATCTTTAGTCTTATGTCCGCGTTCCTGGTGGAATTCACATAGGGCGTCAAATTTTCTAGTACTCGGGTTAGACCGCATCTTCGGCGGCCATTTCTCCTTTGTTCTGAGTTTCTTCAAGGCCTAGACTATTTCTGTAGGTGATATACAAAAATTGTGAGTAGATAACAAGGGGGAATACCTTCTCATTCTTGTGAGTCATCGTCCTCGGCCTAGATAGGCCATCATCATAACGGAAGGAAGGAAGGGTGGGGGCCCTGACGTAAGGCTGATGGCATTCCCTATTTGTCCCTGAGACTAGGTGATCTCTCCTTATGTTATCTCTTCATTCTTTCACGGGCTTTACTTTTACCGAGATGAGCCATCAAGTCGGTCCGTTAATTTTGTCATCATCTGCTTAGACTTCAGCATGATAAGCATTATGGATTTCGTCCCAAGTGGTTGGAGGGTACTTTATTAACCGGCTCAGCAGTATTCTGGTCGCTCTCTTGAACCATCTCTGCTCAACCCATTCTGAAAGGCTGCGACTGCCATCCCTTATGACACATTTGGTAAGGTTATCCTTACCATGTTGAATCGGGGGAGGAAGTCCCTCAGTCCCTCTCCTAGGGACTGCTTGATGGCGAAGATGTCGGTTACTCTTGTTTCGGCTTTCTTGGCCCCAGTGTGCGCCGTCATGAACTTATCGGCCATTTCTTCAAAGGTTTCTATGGAGCAGGCTGGTAGTTGTGCATACCATGTTAATGCCCCTCCCATAAGGGTTTTGCCAAATTTCTTCAGCAAAATGGAGGACACCTATTCCTTAGTAAGATCGTTGCCCTTCACGGCGGTGACATAATGAGTTACGTGATCTTCGAGGTCAGTTGTTCTGTCATATATCCTGAGATATGGTGGCATTTTGAAGGTCTTTGGTATGGCATGTGAGGCTGCTTCCTCGCTATACAGTTGCTCTACGAACCTGTCGGCGTCCCTCTTTGGCAGTAGCTTAGAGGCGCCTGGTATCTTCTCAATTCGTTCTTGGTGTTCTTTCATTTGATCTCTAAGTGTTTTGTTCTCATTCTCCATTTCTTCCATTCTCTTCAGAACAGCGGCGAGGACACCGTCACCTGCACTGTTAGTAACATTGTGGGTTATACCTGGCATTGGAGGGCCTGGTTGATCACCCTGTTCATCTCCCCATTGCACTGTATGAGCTCTTGCGAGCCCTATGGTCGTGAACGGAGCTTGCTTGTTAACACACTTACTAATGTATCGGTCAACCACACTTCGAGGAGCTTTTTCATAGCCGGTGAGGTTCCTTCTCCTATGGACGTGGAGGCCCCTTTTCCCTTTGGTTTGGCTGTGCTACAATGGGGGGAGGTGACCTCTCGCGCCTGGGGGAGGCAGTTGGTATCACATCATCGCGAGCGTTTCATAGCTCTCGTTGATAGCGTTCATGAGATTGCCGGGGATGTCACCTGTCACTTTAGTCATGTCTCCTTGGTTACCTACCATGTAAATTTTCATATGTGCATATATAGAGAGAGAGAGAGAGAGAGAGAGAGAGAGAGAGAGAGAGAGAGAGAGAGAGAGAGAGAGAGAGAGAGAGAGAGAGAGAGAGAGAGAGAGAGAGAGAGAGAGAGAGAGAGAGAGAGAGAGAGAGAGAGAGAGAGAGAGAGAGAGAGAGAGAGAGAGAGAGAGAGAGAGAGAGAGAGAGAGAGAGAGAGAGAGAGAGAGAGAGAGAGAGAGAGAGATAGAGAGAAACCTTATGGTTTGTTAGGTTAGTAACTCACGTGAGTTGTAGATCTAAAGGAAACTAAAAGATTAGCTAAGACGTCCCCACAGACAGTGCCAAAGTGTTTGACCCAAAATTTGGATTTGGCTTAACCAATTATATTTAATAAAATAGAGTCAATCTTAGCCAATATTAATGTCCAAAAGATACGTTAACTAATCTTAGGGTAAAATAATAGGTATATTATCCGAATGACAATAAATGTTGACAACACTAACAATATTCAATGACCCAATAAGAAGAGGATAGCATTAACTAATAATAAATAGCAATGGATGGCATTTAAGTAAAATGTGTGAGTCACCCGAAGAGGGATGGGATCTGAGGATATTTCTTCTGACAATAATGAATGACTGATGAGCCTTCGAATGTCTAGATTATTTTTTGCTCGAGTGGAAAAGTTAGGTCAGTATCTTAGGAAAAAGGTGTTTGTTATATCTTTGCAATAAAGCAAGATTCTATATCCACAGTCAATGTGTTTTCTTACAAGTGAGTATCTTATGTCCCCTATCATATACCTAAAAATTCTAGTAGTACAGGTACAGAGATTATTCACTAAAATATTCTCTTTTGTGTTTTATCCTAAAACTAGCTGTTATAACTCTGTCTAAAATGCTCGACATCGACCTTGATCTACGATGACTTCTCAACCTTGGTCTTCACTGACTCGTCAACCTTACCTTTCATCTCTTAAGGGACCACTTCGACCTCGGACATGCCTTTGTTGAAGCCGTACTGATAACACGTGGCAGCCAGTGTCGGGTAGTACAAAGGATCAAATAGTCGTAACATGGTCTATCGTCAAGCTCGCCCTGCCTTCCTATATAACAATTGAGGAAGTCGATCCCTCAAAGATAGAAATCTAAAGTTAGAATTTAGATTTCATACCTAACTACTCCTCTTCATCACCCTTCTAAGCTTCTTTGCCCCAAGGCAGCTAATACTAAAATTATAAGTCAAGTAGTGATTGTTTGATAAATCGGCTCAAGACACTATACCGCCTGTGCCCGCCTATTTTGTCTCGCCTTTTATGGAATCACTCTCTTAATTCCACTTTCCAAGACTCCATAGAGAAGAAAGACAAGGAGGACTTTGAATTAAAATTAATACTTAAAAATATATTATAAGTAGGAATTTTGGGTGATCTTTCATTAGTTACTTTTGGCTGTACAAGTACATGCAACTATATCTTCTCTTGACTAATGCAAACAAATGGTAACATCATCAAATTTTAGCAAAATCAAGTTATGCTTTCCCCGAAGGGCGCTTACTGAAGAAATACTCCCAATAGTCAGAAAACAGAACTTGTTTGTACACTGGTTTCTCTCCATCAGCTTCCAGCACTTGTGGAAATGGGCCAATGACTGTATCAAGCCTATGATTCATAAACAACGGTATAGATATTCTAGCCACCCTGCTCGAATCCACAGCCACACAGTGCCCGACACTCTTGTATCAATCGTTGCTCATAATTTGTAACGAGTCGCCAATATTAACAGCTAAGGCTCCTCTAAGTGGAGTTACATGGATCCAATTATTGTCTTTGGTTCCTCGAACGAAAAGGCCTCCTGTGTCAAGGAGGATAGTAATGCAAGAAATGTCACAGTGCCTGCGAAAACCAATTGTGAGGCTTGGATTTGGGCAGGGTGGATAGTAGTTTATGTTGATAGCCATAGTATCCATCAAACAGTTCCAAAGTTTCATCAATATTTTCATTGAAATTAAGGCCCTTTAATAGAATCTCCTGCAACTTTTTAGCCTACTTTTGATACTCTCGAGACCTGGTCCCTGTAACAGAGGAAAGTAAGATCTAGGAACTCTGCCACGAAATTGAAAAATACCAACTGTATCAGTCTAATTGTTCTTTTTGTTTTTGTTTTGATCAAATAGAAGTAATCAAATTGTAATGTTAATTGCAATTTTCTTTCTCTTGTTGATTGTCTTGGAGGATTTACATTCAGCAAAAATAAAAGAACAAATAAAGTTCGAAGTTACCCAACTAAGATGTTAATTTTCAATCAACTTTTACTTTATTGCATCTAAACATTAATTTTTTTTTTTTTGAAAATAGAGAAAGCACTCAACTTTATTTAGGTATAAAAAATCCATTAAACTATACTTTATATATAGCAAGTAAATTTAAGTTACTTTAATGTGATAGAAAAATAATATTATGATTTTGCTACTCTAATAATTCAAGTTATTTAACGTAACAAAATATAATACTGTGACTTACTGTTATACTGAATAAAATTTAGAAAATTTAGAGATATTTCACCAAAGAAAAGAGAAGGGCTAATTACCTGGTTTGAGGAGGCCAAAGATTGCTATCAGGATTACAGCCATGTTTTATACTATCCCTCCATTCCAAAACCTTCTGATCTTTCTCACCTATAGCACTCCAAAACAAGAGCACAAGTTCATCAGGTCTAGCATTCTCCTTATATTACTTGAGTATTACTGTAGATGCCATACTTTAACCATATTTTGCATAAGAAATTATTTTTTTTAGTTCGTTCTTGTTGGAGAAAGAGTGTTACTTTATGCAGTTCTCTCATAATTTAACTATGTGAGACATGTGTTTACTGAATGATTTTTGCTATTAAGAAGTTTGCTTCTGTTTCTGCTAATTTGTAGCACGCTTCTAAATTCTTTAATGTTGATTCTATAAAATAAAAAAAAAGGATATACAAAATAATTAACAGATTCAAACAACATCAAATAGGACTCTGGAAACTTATTTTGAGGATATATCAGAGGACTTGAGAAGGATACATGACAACTCAGCTACAACGCACCTACAATATACATTGAAGAGCATTAATTATTATTTGGAGAGTATGGGCAAGAGCATCGACAAATTTGATCTCCCTAAACTTGAACACCAATTGGCCGAAATTTCTACATCGGAATGTAGAGAAATAACTGAAGAAATATATGTATCAGTACCTAAAGAATATTTTAAGGTACAATCAAAATTAAATCCTGAACAAGAGCAGGCTTTCAAAATAATTTTACAAAGGTTCAATTGTGGAAGAGCTGGATTATTCTTTGTCGATGGACCTGAGGGAACAAGGAAAATATTTTATATCGAGCGTGTAAATATAAACTTTAATTCATATCAGGATCTTGAATATGATAATCTTACATATAATCATTACAGAAAATATACCTGAAGCGGAAGCTATTATCACGAAGCAACAACAACAACAAGGACCCAGTGTATTCCCACAAGTGGAGTCTGGGGAGGGTGAGATGTACGCAGCCTTACCCCTACCCTGGATGGACAGAGATGTTGTTTTTGATAGACTCTCAGCTAGAGAAAAAGAAAGTCATTATGACGAAGAGGAAGCATTAATTAAATCGGTTTCTCGCCCCTTGCCCTAACTTTTGTTACCGCCGCATTTAGTGATGGAACAAAAAAAAGAATAGAAAAATGTGATAACCCTAATGGATGGGAAGATTATCAATTTATAGAGGTTCTCACTTAATCTGGTGCGTCCAACAAGTAACCGATCAGACGGATGAGATATTAATTAAGGGTCTTAAACCTATTGGGACACACACACGTAGAAAAATCTTACATTCTCCCACTTGGCTCAATAATCACATAACATTAATATTTAACAATATAAATATTAGTTGCACATAAACAAATCTCTTTATGTCCATCATACATACCATAATACGACAAACTACTAAATGTGAGTTATGGCGGTCATACATATTTTGTCTACATAATCCCTTTCTTGTAATACAACATTAGCAACTTATCATACGATATCCATAAGCTATAAAATATTGTGGTCCACTATAATATCTCATTGAGACTTATCCTGTAATATCTCAAAATAATAATGTGTACACCATTATGAGAAACAGTAAATTATTAATGTATATCAGAAATATATAAATGAGCTCAGAATGTCAAAANGATAGAAATCTAAAGTTAGAATTTAGATTTCATACCTAACTACTCCTCTTCATCACCCTTCTAAGCTTCTTTGCCCCAAGGCAGCTAATACTAAAATTATAAGTCAAGTAGTGATTGTTTGATAAATCGGCTCAAGACACTATACCGCCTGTGCCCGCCTATTTTGTCTCGCCTTTTATGGAATCACTCTCTTAATTCCACTTTCCAAGACTCCATAGAGAAGAAAGACAAGGAGGACTTTGAATTAAAATTAATACTTAAAAATATATTATAAGTAGGAATTTTGGGTGATCTTTCATTAGTTACTTTTGGCTGTACAAGTACATGCAACTATATCTTCTCTTGACTAATGCAAACAAATGGTAACATCATCAAATTTTAGCAAAATCAAGTTATGCTTTCCCCGAAGGGCGCTTACTGAAGAAATACTCCCAATAGTCAGAAAACAGAACTTGTTTGTACACTGGTTTCTCTCCATCAGCTTCCAGCACTTGTGGAAATGGGCCAATGACTGTATCAAGCCTATGATTCATAAACAACGGTATAGATATTCTAGCCACCCTGCTCGAATCCACAGCCACACAGTGCCCGACACTCTTGTATCAATCGTTGCTCATAATTTGTAACGAGTCGCCAATATTAACAGCTAAGGCTCCTCTAAGTGGAGTTACATGGATCCAATTATTGTCTTTGGTTCCTCGAACGAAAAGGCCTCCTGTGTCATCCTGAAGGAGGATAGTAATGCAAGAAATGTCACAGTGCCTGCGAAAACCAATTGTGAGGCTTGGATTTGGGCAGGGTGGATAGTAGTTTATGTTGATAGCCATAGTATCCATCAAACAGTTCCAAAGTTTCATCAATATTTTCATTGAAATTAAGGCCCTTTAATAGAATCTCCTGCAACTTTTTAGCCTACTTTTGATACTCTCGAGACCTGGTCCCTGTAACAGAGGAAAGTAAGATCTAGGAACTCTGCCACGAAATTGAAAAATACCAACTGTATCAGTCTAATTGTTCTTTTTGTTTTTGTTTTGATCAAATAGAAGTAATCAAATTGTAATGTTAATTGCAATTTTCTTTCTCTTGTTGATTGTCTTGGAGGATTTACATTCAGCAAAAATAAAAGAACAAATAAAGTTCAAAGTTACCCAACTAAGATGTTAATTTTCAATCAACTTTTACTTTATTGCATCTAAACTTTTTTTTTTTTTGAAAATAGAGAAAGCACTCAACTTTATTTAGGTATAAAAAAATCCATTAAACTATACTTTATATATAGCAAGTAAATTTAAGTTACTTTAATGTGATAGAAAAATAATATTATGATTTTGCTACTCTAATGATTCAAGTTATTTAACGTAACAAAATATAATACTGTGACTTACTGTTATACTGAATAAAATTTAGAAAATTTAGAGATATTTCATCAAAGAAAAGAGAAGGGCTAATTACCTGGTTTGAGGAGGCCAAAGATTGCTATAAGGATTACAGCCATGTTTTATACTATCCCTCCATTCCAAAACCTTCTGATCTTTCTCACCTATAGCACTCCAAAACAAGAGCACAAGTTCATCAGGTCTAGCATTCTCCTTATATTACTTGAGTATTACTGTAGATGCCATACTTTAACCATATTTTGCATAAGAAATTATTTTTTTTAGTTCGTTCTTGTTGGAGAAAGAGTGTTACTTTATGCAGTTCTCTCATAATTTAACTATGTGAGACATGTGTTTACTGAATGATTTTTGCTATTAAGAAGTTTGCTTCTGTTTCTGCTAATTTGTAGCACGCTTCTAAATTCTTTAATGTTGATTCTATAAAATAAATAAAAATAGGATGTACAAAATAATTAACAGATTCAAACAACATCAAATAGGACTCTGGAAACTTATTTTGAGGATATATCAGAGGACTTGAGAAGGATACATGACAACTCAGCTACAACGCACCTACAATATACATTGAAGAGCATTAATTATTATTTGGAGAGTATGGGCAAGAGCATCGACAAATTTGATCTCCCTAAACTTGAACACCAATTGGCCGAAATTTCTACATCGGAATGTAGAGAAATAACTGAAGAAATATATGTATCAGTACCTAAAGAATATTTTAAGGTACAATCAAAATTAAATCCTGAACAAGAGCAGGCTTTCAAAATAATTTTACAAAGGTTCAATTGTGGAAGAGCTGGATTATTCTTTGTCGATGGACCTGAGGGAACAAGGAAAATATTTTATATCGAGCGTGTAAATATAAACTTTAATTCATATCAGGATCTTGAATATGATAATCTTACATATAATCATTACAGAAAATATACCTGAAGCGGAAGCTATTATCACGAAGCAACAACAACAACAAGGACCCAGTGTATTCCCACAAGTGGAGTCTGGGGAGGGTGAGATGTACGCAGCCTTACCCCTACCCTGGATGGACAGAGATGTTGTTTTTGATAGACTCTCAGCTAGAGAAAAAGAAAGTCATTATGACGAAGAGGAAGCATTAATTAAATCGGTTTCTCGCCCCTTGCCCTAACTTTTGTTACCGCCGCATTTAGTGATGGAACAAAAAAAAGAATAGAAAAATGTGATAACCCTAATGGATGGGAAGATTATCAATTTATAGAGGTTCTCACTTAATCTGGTGCGTCCAACAAGTAACCGATCAGACGGATGAGATATTAATTAAGGGTCTTAAACCTATTGGGACACACACACGTAGAAAAATCTTACATTCTCCCACTTGGCTCAATAATCACATAACATTAATATTTAACAATATAAATATTAGTTGCACATAAACAAATCTCTTTATGTCCATCATACATACCATAATACGACAAACTACTAAATGTGAGTTATGGCGGTCATACATATTTTGTCTACATAATCCCTTTCTTGTAATACAACATTAGCAACTTATCATACGATATCCATAAGCTATAAAATATTGTGGTCCACTATAATATCTCATTGAGACTTATCCTGTAATATCTCAAAATAATAATGTGTACACCATTATGAGAAACAGTAAATTATTAATGTATATCAGAAATATATAAATGAGCTCAGAATGTCAAAATATCATAAATACATCAATCATAAATATAGCCCAGACCCATTCTACGTACATGTTCTTTAAATATCTTTGGTTTTAAACCTTTCATTAACAGATCTACAATGATGAGATCGGTTCTAATATGCTCAAGTGACACTCTTTGTTTCTGAACTTTCTCCTTGACGGTAAAGTACTTTAATTCCATATGCTTGGTAACTTTGGAGTAATTATCATTCTTGGAGAAGAATACTGCTGCAGAATTATCACAGTAAATTTTCAGCGGCTTGGTAATGGTGGCGACAAACCTAAGTCCTGAAATAAAGTTTTGCAGCCATAATACATGAATTGTGGCTTCAAAACATGCCTCAAATTCTGCTTCCATCGTGGATGTAGCAATAACAAACTGTTTGGCACTCTTCCATGATATTGCTCCTTCAGCTAATTGGAACAAATAATCAAACATGGACTTTCTAGTGTCAATACATCTAGCGAAATATGAATCTGAGTATCTGATAAGTGGGGATTTTGACTATTTATTAGCACCTTTTAGCTTTTGTTTTAGTCTAAAAGTATTGAATTGTATTCCCGAAACAGATGAAATGTGCTAAATTGCAGGAATATTGTAAGATGGACTCCCGAGATGAAATCCAACTCAAAAAGGAGTAATTTAAACTCAAGGCAATAAAAGGCACAGAAGCTCACAAAGTGTGGACCGCAGATTTCATCTGCGGCCACAGATGATGAAGGAAAGTCCAGCAGAGTTTTGTGCAAAGTGCGGACCGCACATGAATTGTGCGGACCGCACATGAATTGTGCGGCCGCAAAAGCTGGGCTAGGAACAAAGTTCAGAGAATGGGCAAATTCCAAGTTCCAAGTCCCTCAGAAGTGCGGACCGCACAAGAATTGTGTGGCCGCATAAGTAAAAGTACGGACCGCAGAACCAATTTGCGATTGTAGTTACAAATCTGCGAACCGCAGAAAGAATGCCTAGCGGCCGCAGATCAGAATTATGTTGTCGCAGACCTCCAGTTCCTAACAAGATGAAGATTTATGTGGACCACACATGGAATTGTGCGGCCGCAGAACCTCCCGAAGGGCATTTTTATCCGAAATTTCCAGCCCTGTATAAATAGACGAGTTTTACAAATTTAGGTTAACTTTTGACATCATCAACTACAGTAGCCGTTTCTCTTTGTTTCTTTTAGTAGCTTTTCATATTTTGGGATATTTTAACATAGATTTTATCATTTTAATTTTATAATATGAGTTTAATTAGCATTTCTTCTTTTATTTCTTCAATTTCAAGCATGAGTAGCTAGATTTTTACTAGGGTTGTAACCCAAACCCTAGTGTGTAAACCTTATGGGTGTTTAATTTAATGCTTGTTTATGGTTGGGTGTTTATTATTTAGCCTTATTCATGCTTTAATTTTTGGAATTAATGGTTGCAAACATTAGTTCATGCCTATTTGACTTAGTCCCTACTTGAGAAAGAGAGACTTAATCTAGGAAAACTTGGCTAACAAGAAATTGGGTCAATCCAAAGATTGATAATCCCAATTAAAGGGTTCAATCTAGAGATAGTAATAACCCGACTTGACCTTTTATCAACCGTTTTGTGCAATACCAATTTGGACTTGAGAAAGTCAAATTGGGCAAAATCACTCTCTGATCGAGAGGTATTGAGTGGTTAATTGAGAGTTGATAGCTATAATACACCCCGATCAATAAAACAAGCATTAAAATTTATATCCCATTAGGCAAACACCTAGGTGATGGTCATAGCCCTAAGCTTTTTACAAAATATGAAAAACAACAAAAATAATTCTCTTCTTAACTTTGCAATCTTGGTTTTAAATTAGACATAAAAACAACCCAAATTTGTGAAAGTGTAAATTAAGATAGTCAAACTCACATACTACAATATATACTCCTAACTCCCATATGTAGCTCCCTGTGAAAATCGATCCCGACTCTTGTTGGGTACTATTATTGCAATTGACCATTTCATAACCTTGATTTGAGGTGTGAAATTAGACGAAATCAATTTTTGGCGCCGTTGTCGGGGAGCTAAAAATGGTGTTAGCTATATATTTAGGTGTGTTTTTGGGAATATCTTATTTTCCTTCCTTGTTAATAACGTGTTGAGAAAGTGTAGGTGCAATCATGGCAAACAATGAGCTCGAAAACTTACCTTTGAGAGATATGGATGTTGAAGATGATTAAATAGATGAGGTCCCTCTTGAACCTCAAGCCAATAGACGAGGCCAAGTGCCTCATGACAATGTTCCCGCTCCACCCCCACCTCAACCACGAGCGGCTCCACACCGGGTGTTGCCGAATGAAGAGTATGCAAGTGCTATAGTCCCTCCCAGTATTAGGGCGGACAACTTTCAAATAACCAACGTGATGCTCACTTTGCTCAAGCAACGAGGGTTCTTCACCGGTGCACCGGGTCAAAATGCATACAAACACTTGAAGGGGTTCGTAGATACGTGTTGGGGGAGTAAGCAAACAAATGTCTCCGATGATGCTTTGAGGCTAAGGATTTTTCCCTTCTCTCTATGAGGGAAAACTTTAGATTGGTTGGAACATTTTCCAAATCATTTCATTCATACTTGGGATGAATTAGCGGAGAAATTTATTTCTAAGTACTTCTATCCCTGGCACATGGCTATTCTTCAGGATGAAATTCTAGCATTCAAGCAAGAGCGCAATGAACCACTACACGAGATATGGGAAAGGTATAGAACAATGGTGAAAGAGTTCCCCAACAACGATATGACGGAAAACATGATTCAACAAACTTTCTATCGGGAGATCAATACAACCAACCAATGTGTAGTGAATCAACTTGCTGGTGGGAACTTCATGACTATGCCTTATACGGAGGCGTGTGATATCTTGGATAAGATGGGGGATACTTCATCGGCGTGGCAATCTCGGGCTAATGTTCCATAAGGTAATCCCAATGTGATTCACATTCACAAAGAATTGCATGACCATGGGCAGGCCATAGCCGAATTTACCACCACCATGAACCAATTGGAAAATGCTCAAATTCAACAAGTGCAAAACCCAAGGAAAGTCAATGAAATAGAGGGAGTAAACATGATGGTGAACAAACGAAGAACAAAGGGTCTACAAGTGCAACAAAAAGTGAAAAATTTTGTGCAAGAAGATAGTGGGTTTGAGCAAGAGGATTCCCACAATGACCAAGAAGAAGGGGTCCAATATGTGAATAACTTTCAATGGCAAAGAAACAACTTTCAAGGACCAAGCCAACAACAATGGAGACCTTAAAACAATCAAGGAAATTGGAATTCTCACAATCAAGGTAATTGGAATGGTGGAAACAATCAAAGCAATTGGAATAACAACAACAATCAAGGCAATTGGAGTGGAGGCAATAATCAAGGGAATTGGCATAACAACAATAACCAAGGCAATTTGGGAGGCAACAATCAAGGTGGATGGAATAACAATCAAGGAAATCGGGGGTCGAATTTTCAAAGTCCCCGATATATCAACAATCGAGCAACCCACTTCCTTATCATTGCCATAGTCCTAGTTCTTCCAACAATGAAATGGGCCATATTGTAAATATGTTCAAGCAAATGATGGAGAAGAATGTCGATTCTGATGCCTAACTTTCTTCACACAACACATCGATCCACAACTTAGAAGTGCAAATGGGGCAAATCTCTTAAGCTTTAAATTCTCATCCTAAGGGGGCACTACCAAGTGACACGGTGGTGAACCTAAAGGGTGGAAACAATACGGAGCATGCCATGGCCGTTACTACAAGAAGTAGAAGAGGTGGTAATGTACCTATCTCAAGTCAAAGGCAACTTGTGGATGATGAGCAAGTGGTAGAAGAAGAAGAGATCCCGAACAATGTGGTGCAAGCAAATGATGAAGTGTTGATAGATATTGATGACAATATGGAAGAGACTCAAGAGGAAGTGAACCCATCTAGGGATCATGTTATTGACATACCGGAACTGGTAGTGCAAAAGGCTAAGGCACCATTGCCTAAGACACCTTCTCCATATCCTCAAAGGCCCACCAAGAAAAATGGCGAGAATCAATTCAGAAATTTCATTAACATGAAGAAGAGTCTCTCGATA
This sequence comes from Nicotiana otophora, assembly GCA_000715115.1. NCBI lineage: Eukaryota > Viridiplantae > Streptophyta > Magnoliopsida > Solanales > Solanaceae > Nicotiana > Nicotiana otophora. The sequence goes on from AWOL01S0031910.1 coordinate 20,538, forward strand.
AATGTGCCATTAGTTGAAGCCTTAGAGCAAATGACTGGTTATGCAAAGTTTATGAAGGATTTGGTGACAAAGAAGTGGTCGATGAATTTTGAAATTATCAAAGTCACTCAACAAGTGAGTTTAATTATTCTTTAAATGGATCCTAAATTAGAAGATCCCGGTGCTTTCCCAATCCCTTGTACCATTAGAAGTGCCGAGTTTTCTAAAGCTCTTTGTGATTTTGGGACAAGTATCAATTTAATGCCCTTTTTGGTTTTCAAGACCTTGGGAATTGGGCAACCAAGACCCACATCTATGAGATTATAAACGGCCGATCGTACAATGAAGAGATTGTTGGGAGTGATTGAAGATGTATTGGTTCGTGTTGATAAGTTCATTCTTCCGGCGGATTTTGTTATTCTTGATTGTGAAGTGGACTATGAGGTGTCGATTATTCTTGGAAGACCTTTCCTTGCTACGGGGAAGGTTCTTGTTGATGTGGAAGCTGGAGAACTCACTTTTCGGGTGGGTGATGAAAAGATGGTGTTCCACGTGTGCAAATCTATGCGGCAACCAAATAGCAATGAAGTGTGTTCTTTCATAGACTTGGTGACCGATGTGATTATTGATGATACAAATGTCACGATTAATGTGGGTGATATGTTGGAGGCCGTCTTGCTCAACTTTGATGATGACGTGATGGATGGCTTCATGAAATATGTAAATTCTTTGCAAGGAATGGGGTCGTACAACTATGCGCCCCGAACACTTTCCTTGGATCTTGAAAATAGGAAAACTCCTCCTACAAAGCCTTTAATTGAAGAGCCTCCTACCTTGGAGTTAAATCCATTGCCTCCACATCTTCGGTATGAATTTCTTGGTCCTTGCTCTAGTTTACAGTTATTCTTTCCTCTTGTTTTACTATCGTGCAGGTTGACTCTACATTGGCGGTGCTCCACAAGAGGAAGAAGGCTATTGGGTGGACTTTGGTGGATATTCGGAGAATAAGCCCCGCATTGTAAATGCACAAGATTAAATTGGAGGAGGATGTCAAACCATCTATTGAACATCAAAGGAGACTCAATGAAGCTATGCAAGATGTAGTCAAAAAGGAGATTATCAAATAGTTGGATGCCGGGGTTGTCTACCCCATTTATGATAGTTCATGGACTTCTCTGGTGCAATGTGTCCCAAAGAAGGGGGCATGACAGTGGTCACCAATGACAAGAACGAGTTGATTCCCACAAGAACGGTGACCGGGTGGAGAGTGTGTATGGACTATCGCAAGCTAAACAAAGTCACAAGGAAGGATCATTTTCCATTTCCCTTCCTTGACCAAAATTCTTGATAGGTTGGCCGGGCGTGCTTTCTATTTCTTTCTAGATGGATATTTGGGCAACAACCAAATCCTTATCGCTCTGGAAGATCAAGAGGAAAGAAATTTCACATGTCCCTATGGTACTTTCGCTTTCAAGCGGATGCCATTTGGCTTATACAATGCATCGGTGACTTTTCAAAGGTGTATGATGGCGATCTTTACGGATATGGTCTAGAACTACCTTGAACTCTTCATGGAAGACTTCTCGGTAGTCGGGGATTCTTTTGATGATTGCTTGGAAAATTTGGATAAAGTATTGGCAAGGTGTGAAGAAACGAACTTGGTGCTAAATTGGGAGAAATGTCATTTCATGGTCGAGGAGGGTATTGTCCTTGGCCATTAAATTTCAAATAATGGCTAGAGGTCGACAAGGAAAAGGTTGAGGTGATTTCTAATCTTCCACCTCCAACTTCAGTGAAAAGCGTGCAAAGCTTCTTAGGTCACACGGTGTTCTACCTGCATTTCATCAAAGATTTTTCTAAAGTGGTGAACCCGTTGTGCAAGCTCTTAGATAAAGATGCTAAATTTCACTTCAATAATGATTGTATGAGAGCCTTTGAATTGCTAAATTTCAAGTTGACAACCACTCCCATTATCCCCGCTCCTAATTGGAGTATCCCTTTTGAGCTCATGTGTAATGCTAGTGATGTAGCGATTGGAGCAGTTTTATGGAAACGTATCAACAAGATTTTTCATCCGGTCTACTATGCTAGTAATACCATGAATGATGCCCAAGTCAATTACACCGTTATAGAAAAAGAGCTCCTTGCCATTGTGTTTGCAATTGAGAAGTTCCGCTCGTACTTGATGGGTACAAAGGTTGTTGTTCCAATGAATCATGTGGCACTTCGCTATCTTATGAGCAAGAAAGATTCAAAAGCTCGGTTGATGAGATGGTTGCTATTGTTTCAAGAGTTTGATATTGACATCCAAGATCGAAAAGGGAGTAAAAATCAAGTGGCGGACCACTTGTCTCGTTTGGAGGAGGAGGGGAGGCCGCATAATGGCCTTGAAATCAATGACTTCTTCCCCGATGAGCAAATCTTGGCTTCCTCAATGAAGGAGGTGTCATGGTTCGCGGATCTAGCAAACTTCCTTGTATGTGGAATCATCCCGAATGAGTTCACTTCAAATCAAAGGAAGAAGCTCAAACAGGATTGTCAAGATTATTATTGGGATGAGCCATACCTTTTCCGAATTCGCACGGATGGGGTAATTAGAAGATGTGTGTCAGACGAAGAGCAAAGTGATATTCTTGAGGCTTGCCATTCTTCGCCTTATGGTGGTCACCATGATAGAGCAAGAACGGCGGCCAAAGTGATAAGTTGCGGTTTCTATTGGCCCACTCTTTACAAAGATGCAAGTGATATGCTGAAAATATGTGATGAATGTCAACGGGTCGGTGGAATCTCGAAGAAGAATGAAATGCCTCTCACTACTATTTTGGAGATTGATATCTTTGATGTGTGGGGTATTGACTTAATGGGTCCTTTTGTGAGTTCTTGTGGAAACACCTACATCTTGGTCGCGGTTGATTATGTATCTAAATGGTTTGAGGCCATTGCTCTACCCAACAATGAAGCGATAAGTGTGATGGCATTCTGAAGAAGAATAGTTTCATAAGATTTGGTACTTCGTGGGCTGTCACAAGCAATGGGGGTATCATTTTTGCATCAAGGATTTTGACATTTTACTTAGAAAGTATGGTGTCACTCATAAAGTTATGACTCCCTATCATCCACAAGCTAGCGGTCAAGTGGAAGTATCCAACCGGGAGATAAAGAGCATCTTGTCCAAAACAGTGAATGCTAACTAGACAGATTGGTCAAGGAAGCTTGATGATGTACTATGGGCTTATCGGATTGCTTTCAAAACTCCTATCGGGGTGTCTCCATACCGATTGGTGTTTGGCAGAGCTTGTCATCTTCCGGTGGAACTTGAGCACAAAGCCATGTGAGCTTTAAAGAAATTGAATCTTGATTGGGATGCAGCTGCTAACTTGCGGGTTGCACATTTGAATGAATTGGATGAGTTCTGGTACCATGCCTATGCAAGTTCGTCCTTGTACAAAGAGAAGCTGAAATACCTCCATGACAAATACGTTCGAAACAGGGAGTTCAAGGTGGGTGATCTTATTTTGTTGTTCAACTCACGGTTAAAGATGTTTCCTGGAAAGCGAAAATCTAAATGGAGTGGTCCCTTTGAAATTGTGGGTGTAACGCCTTTTGGTGCATTGGACTTAAAGAACAAAAACAATGAGGTATTCTGAATCAATAGTCACCGGGTGAGGCATTATTTGGGAAAGGTTGATGATGGCTATGTGGTGGAAGTTATTCATTTCAAATGATGGTAATTTGCGTCGTACCGCGACGTTAAATCAGGCGCCTTTTGGGAGGCAACCCATAATTTTTTTTCTTTTCTTTTCTTCTTCTGTAGTTTTATTTTTGTGCTAACTGGATTTAAATTTTATTGCAGGGATGAGTGTACTTTACAGGAACTGTACCCAAAAAATTGGCTAAGTATGGAAAGAAGTGCGGACCGCAAGTGTATTGTGCGGACCGCAAGTGTATTGTGCAGACTGCATAATTTTGGTTGTTTCAGCAAAAGGGGAACTAGGGCTGCACAATTTCATTGCGGACTGCACAAATTGAAAGGGAAAAATGCCAACTCTCTGAAGTTGGTTTGTCAGAGAAATGGCCAAATTGCAGCCGCAAGTCAAAATCTACGGTCCGCAACAAATTCTGCGCCCGCACAGCCAATTCTGCGAACCGCAAAACAAAAGAGCTTCTGAGCCCCAGGTAACAGAGTACGGACCGCAATAGAAATTCTGCGGCCGTACTCAACTATTTGGCCCTCAGTCAGAACCGTCTAGTATAAATAGATGGCCTAGTTAGTTTTAGGCCAATTATCAATAGAATTCAATTATACAACCATGCGGGTTAAAACTATAGTGGTTCAACTAGTACTCGCTCTATGGGGAATGGGTAAATAGCTACCACCATGTCAAATTTGTGCAAAATTACAAACACTAGAACTTTGATCGCAATTGTGTTGAAATCTGCGGTCGCACAAGAAATTGTGCGGTCCGCAGAAGTGGAAATTAGGGTACTTTAGTCAAGCATGATTCTGCAACTGCAATGAAAAATGTGCGGACCACAGAAATCCCATCGTGGCCGCAAAACAACTAGTTCTTTGTTATCAGAGATTTGTCAATTTGATGACTCACATGTGCGACCGTAATGGAAAATGTGAGGACCGCAGAAAAGTGATTGCGGCCGCAAAACAGCCTATTTTCTGTTATCAGAGAGTTGGCATATTTGTGGTATCTGAGTTGCGGCCGCAATGACAATTGGGCGCATCGCAATCCAATTCTGTGGTCGCACTGACAATTGTACGGATCTCAAATCTAATTCAGCGGCCGCAAGATTAAATTGTGCGGTCCGCAATGCCCAGTCTGTGGTCGGAATGATAATTCTGTTGATCGCATTCCCTTACCCTGCAAGCATGTTTTACACTGTATTATTCATTGTCTCTCTGGTGTGTTCTTGTATGTTTGCACTTGAATTACAATTGACAACTGTTGTTGCTTGGTACAAAAAATGGTTAGATCTCGAGGCAGAGTTGATACTTCAAAGAGGAGGGGTAAACCTTACAGGGGTCGAGGCAAGAATACTTTACCTCTCTCCCTCCAAAAGATCATCACAAAGAAGGCTACAGTCGGCCGAGGGAGAAATGCATATCCCTCGAATCCAGTTCTTATGCCCCGTCTAGGGAAGCATCGGAGGGAAACTCGGTTCAAGAGCTGTCGGCTATCTAATTAAATTCATCAGGAAGGTATCAACTCCAGGACGAGCCTTCCACATCACATAGAACCTATGAGGGTTCGGAAAGTGCTAGTCAGGCTTCCGAGCCCTCCTCTACATCTGTCCTTGAGGCACCAGCGACTACAGTTGATGACATCCCAGATGATTACCGAGGGGGAGATACTACAGTTGTAGGCCTTGAGCTGTCGAAGAAGAAAGAGGTCTGGGAGGACCAGTTCATTAGTCTGGTTGCCTTCACTAGCTTCCGTGGGTGGTGGCCAGTGAGGTCGCTCACTATTGAGCGACAGTTCCAAGTACAAGATGTAGAAAAGTATAACCTCACAGTCTTAAGGCAGTTTCGAGAGCGGAAGGGGTGGATATGGTCACACAGAGCATAGTGGATAAAAAGGAATATCTTATCCGGGAGTTCTACGCCAATGTGATACACTTCAAGAAAGGGATAAAGATAACTAAAGTGAGGAACCTGAAGGTGTGTTTTGACCAGCACACATTGCACACCTACTTGGGGTTTGATGATGTTGAACCCGCATAGTATTTGGAGAAGTTGGCAATGGGAGATGCAGCTCGGCCATGGCTAGCTGAGATTTTGTCAGCTCCTGGGCCGCCACCACCACCATGGATTACTACAGGGGTGTCTATTCACAGAAACTCCCTGAGTTTTTAGGTGAAGGGGTGGCAGACCTTTGTATGTAGCCGACTCGACCCGTGTCTGAATGAGACAAACCTTCCTATCCAACGGGCAGTTCTAGTCGCCTCCATCATGGTCGGGTACCCAATCAATGTAGGTGTCGTGATGTCAGCCAACATGTCTGTGGTCGCCAGGCAAGCTGATACCTCCTACCCATATCCCAATACCATTACTGAGTATCTTATAGATGCACGGGTGGAGCCGAGAGATTTTGATACGATGGTGCGGGCGAAGAAGCCCTTATCATGGTATTCGTTGATAGATGCACACAACCCTAAGAAAAAGGGTTAGCCGACTACCACCATAGGCCAGTCTGATGAGCCATCGGTGGTAGCTGCAGAGACAGTCGACATGACATCTATATCAGCAAAGCCTTTAGTCAATGCAGCAGTTATTCCCCCACCTTCAGCCTCATTGCCTCCAGCAGCCCCCATTACAGGTTCCACCTCAGCTTTGAAGCTGGTGCCAATGCCCATTGCTCCACTATCTACGCTGCGAGTCTCCCAGACACTGGAAAGCCTCAACAACTAGATACACATAGCTACTGCAAAGCTGTCTGACATATCCAATAATATTACAGCACAGTCCTCCATTTCGGTACCCCAGATCCCTCCACAGTTGAAGAAACTTTGAAGAAGCTCTTGGAGAATCAGAACACAATCATGGCCACTTTGGTGCAGCATGGGTCAGTAATATAAGAGCTGGACAAGGAAGTGAAGAAGATGCAGAAGTCCCAGGCCTCCAAGAAGTCAGTGGACAAGCTCCGGAGACAAGTTACTAAGTTTGCAGCAGCAGGAGACATTCCATTTGACATGCTGATTGACCTGCACCACCCAGGCCCAGATCCTACAGCATATACAGCACCAGCTGGCTAGTCTAAGGGGCCAGACCTTGCTACTGACACTGCTGAGGTAGTACGTCAGATGTTTACCAACCGAACCACTCCCGGAGTTGATGATGATGAGATCCAGTTGGATGTGACTGAGGTCGGTGATGCTGCTGTGGACACAGAGATGGCCAAGGAGCCATAGGGAGTTTTCTTCACTCTTACCCTTCCTTTACTCTTTTGTTAAGCATTGGGGACAATGCTTATTTTTATTCGGGTGGTGGAGTTTATTTGATATATTTTGATGATTCTAAGATAATTGGTTTGTAATAACTTACGTTATTTTCTTCTTGTTCCTTATTCTATATATGTTCTCTCTTTTCCTCCCTCATTATGCATATATCTTCTTTCATATGTATATTCGTTATGCTTTCGATAGTTTTAGCTTTGTAGCTTCTTTACATATGTTCTTTTATTAGTTAGTGTTAAACTAACTAGGTTCTTTTTGAATTAGTAGCTTCTTTTTGATTTAATAGCTTCTTTTTGTGTCTCAGTAGATAATAAACCTTTCGTTTTCTTAATGCCACGATTCTTTCCAAAGGTAGCTTGTGTGTGAACCGGGTGACTCTTCCCAACGATGGATGGCGTGACAATCTTCTTAAGGGACTGAGTCTGTTTTGGTGTTTAGGTAATAATAGTAGTAGTAATGAATAAAAAGTCCTAATTAAGTCATGCTCGAAGAGTCAAACATGCTTCACTTGGTACCAACACACTTAACTACGTGCTTACGGTTAAAAAACAAGTCTTTTGGAAAGAAATAGCTCAAGTTAGTGACTTTGTGACTCTTGTGTTTACTTAGGCAATCATCGAGTGGTTTAATCGAACCATAATAATTTTCAATCTTGAATGTGGTCGTTGTGGGCCCTCGACTCTATCCTATTTAACAATCCAGTTGCGTGAGAGGTGAGATGTTTTTGTTGCAAGTCCAAGTACCCATGCAAATGGCCTAGAACTTGCTCCAAATGTTTTTCAAGGCAAAATCGTAAGTTTTGCTTGGCTTGAGAAGTGATTGTAAGATTTTCTTGACCCGCTTGAATTCTTCATTACCTACCAATGTTGTTATACTTAGTCAACTCATTTGAACCCCAAGCCTTTCTCATTTGATAACCATGTTACAAGTCTGTACCCATTTTGTCGTGACCCTCTCTTGGCCCCCGAGCTTTCCTTAACACTCTTATGAAACAATTGGATAAAAACCTAAGTTTGGGAGAGAGACGGGGAGCTTGAAAGATGTATCAAGGCACAAAAAAGAGAAAAGAAATGATGAGAAGGAAAGGCAAGAACAAAAAGAAAAATGCAAAAGAAAGTGAATAAATGAAGGAGCTGAAGGGATTCAAAGAAAAGTAATGATACAAAGCATGGAGAAATCAAAGAAGGAGAAAATGAATATCATAATCAAGAAAGAATGATGTTAAGTCTCTCTAGTTCCCCAAAGGAAAAGAAAATGCCTCAAAGAATTGGCAAAGCATGAGCCGAGAACAAAAATAAATGGAGTGCTTAAGGAAAGATGAACCCGCTCTATCATAGTATATCCAACCTTAGTCCAAAAGCCTTCATTGCATTCCGAAAAAAGCCCTACGTGATTTCAAGTCGAGTGAGCTTACATTAGTGGCGATCTACTTGAGGGGCAAGCCTGTGGTACTTAAAGTCGTACTTGCGACATTCTCTTGAGAGAAATGAGTGAACCTTGCGCAAATTTTTGGATTGAGTGCTAAAATACTTAAGTGAGATAGGCAAGCGGAGAGTAGAGGAGGAGTTTGGGATCCAAAATGACCTACATAAAAGAGCGGGCTTCCATGATGAATAAAGTCAACTCTTAATGCTCAAGTATCATATTAGAACTATATGTGCATAAAAGTTTAACTTGTCGCATTATTGATAATACATCAGTAGTGTGGGTAATTATTGGTACCAATTGATGTGTGAATGACTCACCTTTGATTGATTGTAATGGCCCTTAACTTGTGGAGGTGGGGACTATTTTATTTGCTTGAGGACAAGCAAAGACTTAAGTTTGGGGGAGTTGATAAGTGAGAATTTTGACTACTTATTAGCACCTTTTAGCTTTTGTTTTAGTCTAAAAGTATTGAATTATATTCCCAAAACTGATAAAATATGCTAAATTGCAGAAATATTGGAAGATAGACTCCCGAGATAAAATCCAACTCAAAAAGGAGTAATATAAACTCAAGGCAATAAAAAGTACAGAAGCTCATAAAATAAGAACCGCAGAATTTCATCTGAGGCCACAGATGATAAAGGAATGTCCGGCAGACTTTTGTGCAAAGTGCGGACCGCACATGAATTGTGCGGCCGCAAAAGCTGGGCTAGGAACAAAGTTCAGAGAATGTGCAAATTCCCAAGTTCCAAGTCCCTCAGAAGTGCGGACCACACAAGAATTGTGCGGCCGCATAAATAAAAGTGTGGACCGCAGAACCAAGTTGTGACCGCAATTTCAAATCTGTGCACCGCAGAAAGAATGCCTCACAGCCGCAAATTAGAATTATGCAGTCGCATACCTCCAGTTCCTAACAAGATGAAGACATATGTGGACCGCACATAGAATTGTGCGGCCGTAGAACCTCCCGGAAGGTATTTTTGTCCGAAATTTCTAGCCCTGTATAAATAGACGAGTTTTAAATATTTAGGTCAACTTTTGACATCAGCAGCCACAGTAGCCATTTCTCTTTACTTCTTTTAGTAGTTTTTCATATTTTGGGATATTTTAACATAGATTTTATCATTTTAATTTTAGAATATGAGTTTAATTAATATTTCTTCTTCTATTTCTTCAATTTCAAGAATGAGTAGCTAGATCTTTACTAGGGTTGTAACCCAACCCTAGTGTGTAAACCTTATGGGTGTTTAATTTAATATTTGTTTATGGTTAGAAGTTTATCATTAACTGTGTTCATGCTTTAATTTTTGAAATTAATGGTTGCAAACATTAGTTCATGCCTATTTGACTTAGTCTCTACTTGAGAAAGAGAGACTTAATCTAGAAAAACTTGGCTAACAAGAAATTGGGTCAATCGAGAGATTGATAATCCCAATTAAAGGGTTCAACCTAGATATAGTAATAACCCGACTTGAGTTTTTATCAACTGTTTTGTGTAATACCCATTTGGACTTGAAAAAGTCAAATTGGGCAAAATCACTCTCTGGCCGAGAGGTATTGAGTGGTTAATTGAGAGTTGGTAGTTATAATATACCTCGATCAATAAAATAAGCATTAAGTTTTATAACCCATTAGGCAAACACCTAGGTGATGGTCATAGCCCTAAGCTTTTAACAAAACTTGAAAAATAACAAAAATAATTCTCTTAGTTTTACTTCTTAACTTTGCAATCTTAGTTTTAAATTAGACATAGAAACATCCCAAATTTGTGAAAGTGTAAATTAAGATAGTCAAACTCACATACTACAATATATACTCATAACTCCCATATATAGCTCCATGTGAAAATCGATCCCGACTCTTGTTAGGTACTATTAGTGCAATCGACCATTTCATAACCTTGATTTGAGGTGTGAAATTGGACGATATCAGTATCCAACAAATTCCAAAAGCTTGGATCTCCTATACATGAGCATGTAATCCTTCGTTCCTTTCCGCTACCTCAAGACTTTCTTTGCAGATTTCCAGTAGTCAATTCCTGGGTTAGTCTGATATTTTCTTAGCATTTCGACCGCAAAACTAATATCCGGCCTTGTGCATGTCTAAGCATACATCAGACTATCAATAATAGAAGAGTAAGAAATTGATTCTATTTCTTTTCATTCTACATCATTCTTAGGGCATTGCATGAGACTAAATATGTCCCCATTTTGAATTGGAACAATTTCTACTTAATAATTGTTCATGTTAAATCTCTCTAGAACTCTTTCGATATAGCCTTTCTGAGACAGTCCTAATAATCCTTGTGATCTATCACGGAATATTTCTATTCCTATCACATAGGATGCCTCATCCAAATCTATCGTATCAAAATTCTTAGAGAAAAATTCTTTAGTCTGATACAATATGCCTAAATCATTAGCAGCAAGTAGAATATCGTCAACATATAGGACTAAAAATATAAACTTGCTCCCACTGATATTTTGGTATATACACCAATCAACAGTATTTTTCACAAATTCAAAAGATGTTATGGCATCATTAAACTTTATATACCATTATCGTGAGGCTTATTTGAGTTCATATATTGACTTTTTTAGCTTGCGCACCATTTGGCATTTTTCTTTAGTTTCGAAACTCTCTGGTTGGTCCATATAAAATTCCTCCTTGAGGTCTCTATTAAGAAAGGCAATTTTCACGTCCATTTGGTGTAACTCCAAATCATAATGAGCAACAAAATTCATAATAATTCTTAATGAGTTTTTCTTTGAGACCGGTGAGAAGGTCTTTTTATAATCAATGCCTACTTTCTGAGTATAACCCTTAACAACAAACCTGGCTTTATATCATTCAATATTGCCATTTGAATCGCGTATGGTCTTAAAGACCCATCTACACCCGAGACTCTTAGAACTTTCTGGCAATTCAACGAGATCCCAGACTTTATTGTATTCCATTGATTTTAACTCTTCCTTCATGGCATTAATTCATTTATCAGACTCATTACTTTCTATGACTTATGAAAATAAAACGGGATCCTTATTAAGACCAATGTTAAAATCTGACTCTTGCAAATAAACCATATAATCATCTGAAATAGCCGACTTTCTTACTCTTTGAGATTTTTTTAATGGCATTTCTTGTGGTTCATTTGTGTTAGATATTTGCGAGTTAGTTTTTTCATGAAGCATTTCATCCAAATATTGTTCGGTGTTGTCAAAGTGTTCTTCAACAACTGAAATAATATTTGGTATTTGTGTGGAAGTAGAAATATTTGTGGATAATGGAATATTGAACCTCACTTCTTTTATTTCCACCCTTTTTTTCTCAACACTCCCATCAACTTCACCATTCTAAATGAATCTTCCATTACTGGATTCAATAATTCTCAAACTATGATTTGGATAGTAAAATACATACCCTTTAGATTTTTCTGGGAAACCAATAAAGTAACAACTTATTATTTGAGAATCTAATTTCTTTTTTGTGGATTATAAATTCTAGCTTCTGTTGTGCAACCCCAAACATGTACGTGCCTTAAACTAGGTTTTCTTTTTGTCCACAATTCAAAAGGAGTCTTTGGAACTGCCTTACTAGGAACCCTATTTAATAAATATACAATGGTCTTAAGAGCATACATCCACAATAATTTGGGTAATGAGGAATTACTCATCATGCTCCTAACTATATCCATAAGTATTCGATTGCGCCTTTCTGTAATACCATTTTGTTGAGGCATACTGTGCACATATGCTACGTTCCTCGAGAAACTTTGCAAATGGACCCGGACATTGTCCTGATTCATTATATTTTTCATAATATTCACCACATCTATCTGGCCTAATGATTTTTACCTTTTTATCTAATTGCCTTTCAACCTCATTAACAAACACTTTGAGAGCATCTGTTGCTTGAGATTTTTCTTTCAGCAAATAGATGTATTCATAATGTGAAAAGTCATTGATAAAAGTGATAAAATATTTTTCTCTACTAAAAGATAGAATATTAAAGGGTCCACAAACATTGGTGTATATAATTTCAAGAAGTTGGGTGCTTCTTGTGGCACCTTTTTTACTATGCTTGGTTTGCTTTCGCTTAATTCAATCCAAACATATATTAAGATCAGTAAAATTTAGATTCGGAAGAATCTGATTCTGTACTAATCTTTTTAACCTTTCTTTGGATATATGACCCAAATATCTATGCCATAAGTAAGCAGAAGTTTTATCTAGTAAACTACATTTAATTCCAATATTATGTTGAATAGTAAGAAGGGATTCAGCAAAACCAATATCGAGTTTCCATTTATATAAACCATCAATAAAAATACTAGAACCATAAAAAATAACATTCTTATATAAATTCAAACATCCATTTATAAACTTTAAATCAAACCAGAAATATCAAGTCATAAAAGAGAAATCAAATTCCTAGAAACTGAAGGTATATAAAGAGTTTGTAATAGATCAAAGTGACGTCCAGTCTTCACGATCAAACGATAAGTCGTTATGCCTTCAATTGGAGCCTTCATGCGATTTTCCATGAACAAGAAATCCTTATTTGGATTTGTAGTTTGGATCATAAGGAATCCCTGCAACGTAGTAGATACATGAGCAGTTGCACCAGAATCAAGCTACCAAGTATTATTAGGAACTTATACTAAATTTGATTCGAAACATACAAAAGCACTAATTGTACCCTTCTCATCGAACCGAACTTTACGTTTCAGGCAACCTTTCTGATAGTGTCCTTCCTTGTTACAGAAATGACATGTATCTGCCTTATGTTCCTTCTTAGCATCCTGTGAAGCTTTAGTAGGTACTTTCTTTTCCTTGAACTTGTTGGGCTTCACTCTAAGTCCTTTACCAGCTCCTTGACACATGAGGTTAATTGAATGAATCCCTTGTTTCTTAAGTATTGACATGTCTTGAGTATGCATACTGGACAATTCACTAATATTTCACTTATCCTTAATAGTGTTATAGTTAATTTGAAAAAGTTCATACTCAGGAGGTAACGAGTTCAGAATAAACTGAACCAAGAAGGAGTCATCTCCTTCATCCCCAAGGTCTAAAGTCTTGTTGCAATGTTAGTCATCTCGATGATATGATTTAGCATACTACACAACCCGTCAAACTTCATAGTCGTGAGTTCAACCATTAGTGTACCAGCGAGAGACTTATCTGCAAAACAAGAACGTTCCTCCACAAACTTCAGGTATTCCGTGGTACTGTCTGCTTAATAATACTCTTAATGTTGTTAGCAATAGTCATTCGCATAAACATAAGGCTCGCTTGTTAGAGCGTTCCCATGCTTTATAGAAAGACTTCTCATCCGCATTGCTCGAAACAGTAATGGCAGTGGGCTTATCATTCAGCAGAGCCAAGTTAAGATCCATCACACCTAAGTAGAATTGGACTTGCTCATGCCATTCAGAGAAGTTCAATCTTTTAAACACGGTAATAGACGAAGTATGCGATTGAAGAGGAATAGCTGCAAAATAGATAATATATGCTGATATTTGTCTTTAATAGACAATTAAATATTTGTAACCAAACATCTATGATATCTTTGGACAGACAATATATATTTGACTAATAAAGAATATTAATTTACCCCATTATACTTACTATTTATAGAATAATTGATCCACTTTTGGGTAAATCCTTAAGTTCTAGCAATAGTGAAAGTTAGTTTATCCATTTATTTTCAATAACAGGCATTTCATTAGTTTCATGAATAAATTACAATTTTATGTATGCATGTTTTTTATATACATGGCGACTAACAAACTATATAATTATAAGTGCACACATAAATTAAGTATCAAAAGATAATATGCATGTGAATACTTTAAACAATTTAGTTTGATCACTTTGGTGACTAACAAACTATATGGAACCTTAAGCATATACATTACTTATTGCACAATATAATATAAGAACCATAATGTATTATGTGTGATTTACGTGGAACTATTGAAATTTATATGTAACAGGAAGTAACTTCACTACTTTAATGGCCCAGGCACTTTAAATACCCCAAAACTTAATTTATCATATACCCAGACAAACAAATTAGCCTTTATGGCTTAAAGTAAAAGAATGACGAGTCTAATTCTACATTAATTAATTAACTTAAGGCTGAAGTAACATAAATACTCTTTCTTGATGAGCCTAAGTGTTGCGACAGAGTAGATATATATGTATGGCAGGAAAACTTAAAATAATAAAATAAGATGTGTCAAACTTTAAAAAGGGTACGAAGTATTTTATTGGGTCAAATATTAGAAGACACAACAACTTCATGTCCCCTTTGGTACAGTGACGGTGTAACTCGGTCACTAAGGGATTCAAATCAAGAATATGTCCAAGTCATAAGAGAATTTATCCAAATTAAGAATAAAACTTTGTCCAGTTTGATGGTGTATCACCCCAACTATACGTCATGAATTAATATCGAAGATTATCGGTTCAAATAATTCAGGCTCTGATACCATATGTAAACATAAAGTTTAATTCATACCAGGATCTTAAATATGATAATTCTACATATAATCGTTACAGAAAATATATCTGAAGCGGAAGCCATTATCACTGTAATGACCCGGCCGGTCGTTTCGAGTATTACAACCCTGTCTCCCCATTTACTGCTTAAATTGTGCTTTACAGTTATTATTTGACTTGACGGGGTAATTGGTTCGGGTCCGGTGAGGTTTTGGAATGATTTGGAACACTTAGTTCCAAGGTTTAGAACTTAAGTTGAAAAGTTTGACCGGATGTTGACTTATGTGTAACGACCCCGAAAAAGTTTTGCTCAAGAAATTAAGGTTTCATGGTGCCGAACTAGGCTTACGAGTCTGAGAATTGTAGAAATTCTCCGCCGGAAGCTTGCTCGTCGCGGCTCTGACCTTTTGGGTTGAACAATGTGTCGGGGAGTAAAGGAAATGTTTTGCCGGAAAAAGTTATTTCTGCGGTCCACTATGCGATCGCAGAATCACTCTGCGGAACGCATAATGGCCGAAAAGTGAATCAGAGGTGGGGCAAGTTTGGAGGAAGGTCTGCGGCCTATTATGCGATCGCAGATCAGTTCTGCGGTGCATTATACGACCGCAGAACAAGTCTGTGGACCGCATAACGGCCGCAGACTGAAACAGTGTTGCCCAGTTCTAGAGGGCCTTTTTGTGACCCATTATGCGGGCCGCATAACGATTCAGCGGTATGATCTGCGATCACAGACCCGATTTCGGAAAGTTTAAGTTTTGGAAATTTTATCCGATCCCATTTTTATAAAAAGGCATTGGGGGTCATTTTGAAGGGTTTCATCTGATATTTTAGAGAGAGGTGAGAGCATCTTAGAGAGAGAAAGTGAAGACCTAGTCATTTGTCCATCAATTCTTGTTCAATAAGATTTATTTATACATACACGTACCAATAAGGTTTGTGAAAAGATTGTTGAGTTCAAATGGGTAAAGATTTGGGTTGAAAATTGTAGAAATCTTCAAAGACTTTAATTAAAGATTTGAGGGTCGAGTTGATGTCGGAATTTGGTGAAATTTATATGGTTAGACTCGTGGCTGGATGGGCGTTCATAGTTTGTATTTTTTGTTGGATTCCGAGACATGGGCCCCATGAGCAATTTTTGAGTGCAATTTCGGATTTTATTGGAAAATTAGTATTTTCATATGGAATTGATTCCTATAATCTGTATTGACTGAATCGAAATAATTATGACTAGATTCGACGCGTTTAGAGGCCGATTCGCGAGGCAAAGGCGTAGCAGGATAAAGAATTACACGGTTTGAGGTAAGTAACAGTTCTAAATTTGGTCAAGAGGGTATGAAACCCCGAATTTTGTGATATGTGATTCGTTTTGAGGTGACGCACATGCTAGGTAACGGGCGTGTGGGCGTGTGGGCGTGCACCGTAAGAATTGTTACTTGACAAATTCCATGTAACTATGTGGTTGAATAATCTGTTGATATCCGTACATTTTTCACATATTTTAGAAATCAATCTATAAATCATGTTTAAGATATGTGTTGACATTGTAGGGACCCACAGAAGTCGTGTACATGTAAATTATCTGCTAAATTATTGTTTTGCACTCAGTCACAGTTTTACTTGTGCATTACATCTCAGTCTCTATTGTTCATTATTGATGCATCATATCATTGATATATGGGTTGCTTATCATGATTTCAGAGAGCCAGAGAGACTGGAGAGGTTGATGATTGAGTGAGACCGAGGGCCTGATTGTGAGGATATTTATGGGATCGGGCTACACGTCGTAGCATGTTTTATTGTTATATGCCATGATTGGCTTGTTATAGCGCTTGGGATGAAGGAGCCCCTCCGGAGCCTGTACACATCCCCAATGAGCGCAGGAACCTACTGAGTGCGAGTGCCGAGTGCTGAGAGATTTAGAGGAATGAGTGACTGTGAGGTTGGAGTGAATGGAAGGACTGAGTGACTGTTGCTCTGAGAGGATGCATTGATTTCATTATTGTTACACTTCAGCTGTCATATATCACTGTCTTGGAAATTTCTGAAAGATATTATCTCTTTTTTCAGTCGAACTTTTGATATGAAATTACTGTTGAGTTTTAAATGTTGAACATAAAAGCATGTCTATCTTCTTATGTTGGAAATTACTGTAATTGGACTTAGCCGTGAAGCTCGTCACTATCTTCAGCTCTTTATTTAGTATTATTACTTGCTGAGTTAGTTGTACTCATACTACACCATGCACCTCGTGTGCAGATCCAGGTACGTCCAGACATGGTGGTTGCTAGTTTTTCGAAGTTTTATCCGTTGAAGACCATCGAGGTAGTTGTTTGACGTCCGCAGATCTTGACTCTCTTTCCTTTTAGTTTTTGTATTGTTCTATATTTTCAGACAGTATTTTATCAGTCATATATTGTTATCGTTTAGATGCTCATGTACTCAGTGATATCGGATTTGGGAGTGTTTTTCTCGGTATTTGCGAGATTTTTGTGTTGTATTTAAATATTACGTTTTCAAACTTAAAGAAAATCGTGATTTATTGAGGTTGTCGGCTTGCCTAGTATTAAGATAGGTGCCATCTGTCACAACCCAAAACTCACACCTGTCGTGATGGCGCCTATCTCAGTACTAGGAAAGCAGACAATATCAATAACCCACGATTTTCTTTAAGTTTGAAAATATAATGTTTAATACAATACCAAAAATCTAGTAAATTCTGATACAACACTCCCAAAACCTGGTGTCACTGAGTATATGAGCATCTATACATTACAAGTATGGAAAACATCTGGTCTTTAATAATAATCTGAGACCAAATAAAATAATAAAAGGATAGGGAAGGAGAGACAAGGTCTGCGAAACATGGCAGCTACCTCTAAATCTTCGAAAAATTGACTGTGCGAAAAAATCAACACCCACTATATCCGGGATCATCTGGATCTGCACACGAAGTGCAGGGTATAGTATGAGTACAATCAACTCAGTAAGTAACAATAATAAATAAAGAACTGAAAGTAGTGACGAGCTTCTCAGCTAAGTCCAAATACAATACTTTCCAATATAAAAGAGCAGGCATGCTCTCAAGTTCAACATTTAAGATTTCACTGAAATTTGATATTAAGTTTGACCGAAACAGAAAATAATGTCTATCCGAAATTTCCAAAATAGTGATATATGACAGCAGAAATGCATCAAATAATAAAATTAATGCATCATCTCAGAGTAACAGTCACTCAGTCCTCCCATTCACTCCAACCTCACAGTCACTCTTTTCTCGCAGTCGCTCATCACTCGGCACTCGGCACTCGCACTCAGTAGGTACCTGCGCTCACTGGGGTGTGTACAGACTCTGAAGGGGCTCCTTCAGCCCAAGCACTATATCAAGCCAATCATGGCATATAATCAATGAAACATGCTGCGGCGTGCAGCCCAATCCTATATATATCCTCACAATTAGGCCCTCGGCCTCACTCAGTCATCAACCTCTCCAGTCTTTCGGGCTCAAGATGTCATGAAAATCAGCCCAGAATGATAATATGATGCATCAATAAATAGTAACAGAGATTGAGATATGATATAAAATGAATGAACATGACAGAGTGTGAAATTACAATTTGAATCATATAATTCACTACAGAAATAATCCCAGTAGGTACCAACAATAACAACATGTGCCTAAGTATGATTTTTAATACGAGTCTCAGCTCAATTTTCTCTAACACGTAGAGAATGTACGAATATCAACAGATTATTCAACTATACAGTTCCATGGAATTTGACCAAGTTATAATTCCTACGGTGCACGCCCACACGCCCGTCACCTATCATGTACGTCACCTCAAAAAGAATCACATAATACATATTTCGAGGTTTCATACCCTCAAGACTAAATTTAGAACTGTTACTTACCTCAAATTATGTAATTCCTTATTCCGCTATGCCCTCGCCACGAGAATTGCTCTTCGAAAGCCTCGTATCTAGCCACAATTAATTTGATTCAATCAATACCAATTATTGTAATTAATTCCATAAGGACATACTAATTTTCTAATAAAAATTCTAAATTAACTCAAAAATCATCTGTGGGACCAACGTCTCGGAACCCGACAAAAGTTATAAAATATGAACGCACATCCAATCACGAGTCCAACCATACAAAGTTTACCAAATTCCGATATTAACTCTACCCTCAAATCTTCAATTAAAGTTTTTAAGGATTTCTATCATTTTTAACCCAATCTTTACCCATTTGAACTCAATAATCCTTCCATAAACCTCATTGGTATGTGCATGTATAAATAATACTCTAACACCCAAGAATCATACTTTTAATTATCCATCTTTACTCCAAACCCGAAATTGAAGAATTGGGGAAAGAAATTCGTACCTCTTTGAAGCCCTAGCAAGATCCTTGTGAAATCTTCAAACCTTGAACAAGAATTGATGGATAAATGACTAAGTCTTTACTTTCTCTCTCTAAAATATTCTCATCTCTCTCTAAAATATCAGATTTTTGGCTCAAAAATAAGCTTCAAGGGCTATAAATCGAAGTTAGGTCGGGTAAAAAATTAAAAAGAATGGAAGCTCCAACGCAGTTATGCGATCGCATAACACATATGCGGTCCGCATAATTTGGCCTCCAAAACTGGGCGTGACTGACCCGGTCTGCGGTTATTATGCGGCCCGTATACCTGTTCTGCGGTAGCATAATACACCACAGAATAGGTCCGCAGTCCCATAATGCACCGCGAATTTTTCTCAAATCTTGCCCCTCTCCTGATCCACTCTACGACCATTATGCGGTTCGCAGAGTGATTCTGCGACCGCATAGTGGTCGGCACCACAAAATCTTAATTTTCTTAGAAAAATTTCTCCGAGGTCATTATACATAAGTCAACATCCAGTCAACATTTTCAACTTAAATTCTAAACCTTGGAACTAAGTGTTTCAAATCATTCCAAAACCTCACCGGACCCGAACCAATTACCCCGGCAAGACAAATAACAACCATAAATCACAATTTGAGCAGTAAATGGCGGAACGGGATTGCAATAGTCCAAACGATCAGCCGGGTCGTTACACCATCACGACATGTGTGATTTTTTGGGTCGTGACAATCACGAAGCGGAAGCGTTAATTAAATTAATTTCTCGCCCCTTGCCCTAACTTTCGTTACCGCTGCCTTTAGTGATAGAAAAAGGTGGTAATCCTAATGAGTGGGGAGAAGACCAATTTATAGAGTTTCTCACTTAATTCGATACATCCATCAAGTAATTAATCGGACGGACGAGATTTGTCATTAATTAATTATTAATTAAGGGATATAAACCTATTAGGCAATACACACGTAGGAAAATCTTACGGAGCATTGCTCGCAAATATTTGCTCAAGGGGTATGATTGCATTGGCAATGACAACCGGTGGAGTAGTCACTTCAATTTTGCCAGGAGGTCGTAGAGCTCACTCTAGATTTGATATTCCTCTTTAAACAAATGATTTGACCATGACAATTATGTCAAAATAAAGTGGTGCTACCAAATTGATCAAAAAAGCAAAATTAGTAATATGGGATGAAGCGTCCATGGCCAGGTGGCAAACAATTGAAACAGTTAATAGGAGCTTTAGAGATATAATGGACAACGATATATCTTTTGGTGGAAAAGTAATCGTCTTTGGAAGAGATTTTCGTCAGGTATTACCAGTTGTTCTGAAGTCTACAAGAGCAGAAACTATCAACGCAAGCTTAGCAAAATCATACCTCTGGCCTTTGATAAAAAAAATCCATTTCATCAGAAATATGAGCGCAAGAACAGACCCAACTTTCATTGAGTTCTTATTACGCGTTGGCAATGGAGAAGAACCGACAATAAGAGATAATTTGATCCTTCTTCCAGAGCAACTAACTATCAAGTATAGTACTGATGATACAGTTGAAGATTACTTAATAAAACAATCCTTTTCGTCACTACAGAAAAATGCAGGTTCTGCACAATAAGTAATAAACGGGCTATCTTAGTAAGTCGAAATGAGTATGTTAATAAACTAAATGAGAGAATGATAGCCACATTTCCAGATGAAAGCAAAACTTTTATAAGTTTTGACTCTGCAGAAGATGACACCAATAACTACTAATAGAAAAAATATCTAAATACTTTGACACCAAATGGTCTCCCACCACACAAGTTAAATGACAAATACCCTATGTTATATACACATATTCAAGTTTCCCACTCATATCTCACTTGTGCTTGCATATACATACATATTTTAGAAATAAAATTAAAAATAAGTTTATGTTTTGTATAGGGTAGTTTAAAAGAAGAATGCACTCATCATGTTACTCAGGAATTTAGACCCTTCAAATGGCTTATGTAACGGCACAAGAATGATATGTAGAGGTTTTAACAATAATGTCTTATATGCTGAAATAATGATTGGACATTGTGCAACAAAGCATGTGTTTCTACCCAGAATTCAACTTTTACCCCCTGAAAATAAAGGATATCCTTTCAAATTCATTCGGAAGCAATTTTCAATACGTCTTTGCTTTTTCATAACAATAAATAAAGCACAATGCCAAACAATTCCCCATGTTAGCTTATATTTGCCTCCACATGTTTTCTCTCATGGACAATTGTATGTCGCACTTTCAAGATGGATATCAATATTTACAACAAGAGTTCTGGTCATGACAGAGCAACCGAAACGTTAAAGTGGAACATACATCAAAAATATCATGTATAAGAAAGTATTAGGTAAGATAATTATTTGCACCTACTAACATCAAAATATAGCTACTACTCCTATAAATTAATATAACATCCTAACTAATTTAACCTGTTTAATTTTGCAGGTTCAGAGAATATCTAGTAGGTAGAATTCTACTCCTTGTCAACTTATATTTTACAAATTCTATTTTCTTTTACTAATAACAATGCAATTTTAATATGATTCATACAATATGTACTACTTGCATGTAATACACGTGCAATGCACATGTCCAGGACTAGTAGCCAGTAGGTTTCAAAAAAGGCATTAAACTATACTTTTATATATTGCAAGTAAATTTAAGTTAATTTAATGTGATAAAAAAATAATATTATGATTTTGCTACTCTAATAATTCAAGTTATTTAACGTAACAAAATATAATATTGCGACTTATTGTTATAGTGAATAAAATTTAGAAAATTTAGAGATATTTCATCAAAATTAAGAGAAAGGCTAATTACCTGGTTTGAGGAGGCCAAAGATCGCTATCATCCCCAGGATTACAACCATGTTTTATACTATCCCTCCATTCCAAAACCTTCTCATATTTCTCACCTATAGCACTCCAAAACAAGAACACAAGTTCATCAGGTCTAGCATTCTCCTTATAGTACTTGATTTTTTCTTCAGCTGGTAACTCAAAGAACATGTGACTTGCCTCCTTCAAATTCTAAAGAACTTCAAGTGGGATCCCGTGATTGATTATTTTGAAGAAACCCCATTTATTAGAAGGAAAAGTGCTTTTGAGTAGAAGGAGAAATAATTTTTGAGAAATAGAAAAAAATATTTTTTTATCAAAAGTTTATTTTTTTGAAAAGTACTTTTAAGAAAAAATTCACTTACAATTACTTTTTAAAAGTTTGATCAAATAATAATTGTTGTTCAAAAATATTTTTTAAATTAATTAGCCAAATATAAATTATTTCTCACCAAAAATTAACTTTTTTTTGTTGAGAAAAGTACTTCACAAAACAAGTTAATTTTAATAGCTTGGCCAAATATGCTATTAATCAGGTAAAAGAAAATGTAGTCTTCTACATAACTTGCACAGTAGTAATTTTCTGCCAAGGCGCAGGGAAGGGAAGGGTTTGTCCTTGCGTGTGAAATATTTATGGCACTTAGCAAAGTTGCTCTTTTCAAATTATTACTACTGCTGTTAGTGTACTTTTTTTCTTCTTTTCTAGATGTCACTTTATAAATTTCTACTATATATAAATGAGAAGGGGAGGACGAACACAGCTATACAAGTTGTACTATCTGCTGCAGTGCAAGTACCTTAGGGATAAAGTGATAATTTACTATATCATTGTCATAAAGACACATGTATTATGTGTAAAAATCCGTGTCCCTAATTTGACATTTCTTCTCTTCTTGCGCATAGACCTGATCCATCTTTCCCTTTCAATCTTGGTCTTTCCAGGAGCGCTCAATATCTCTCTCCGTTTTCTAAAGACATTGTTTTTTTGGTTTATCATAGTTACTAAGGTACTTTCTCTTTTCTTTTTTTGATGAAGTAAAAGGGATTTCATTAAGTTACTTCCTCTTTTTCTTTTTGGGTTAAAATTTGAATTTTTGATCAAATTTTGGTAAATGAATTGATAAAGGATGAAAAATACATGTTTTGAATGTGTTTGTGTGTTAATTCTTGTGTGAGTTGCGGGAGTTCACACCGCTTTTGAAGTGAAAATATACTTGTTATGTATTTCTTATGGGTAGGAATAAACTTATGGGGAAAATGATCAAATAGAAAAAAAATTGGTGAAAAAAGAGCTAAAGAGAAAAATTTCGGACAGTAAAGCGAGGTTCACTTCGCCAGACCGGGACCGGCATAGAAGAAACTATAAAATTTTCGGACAGTGAAGCGAGGTTCACTTGGCCAGACCGGGATCGGAGCAGAAAAAATCAGCTTTTCCAATCCGAAATAGGAGAAGGAAAATCCACCCCATACCAACCCTAGTCGCTATAAATACATTCTAAAACATGATTTTGAAGGAAGACACTACTTTGGAAGGAGAAAAGACTTTGGAGAGGCAAGAACACGCTTGGAGAAAGGAGAAGGATTCAACTTCATGTTTTTTCCTCTTTCTTCCTAATTTTTCATGTTATGAATTCTAATCTTGTATTTGTGCAAACAACTATGAGTAGCTAAATTCTCTTCTAGGGTTTGATGGAACCTATTGAAGGATGATTTTTTCATTGTGTTTAATATAAATTTGCCATTTAGTTTTCTCTACTTGTTCAACTATATTATTATTGTTGTTGGTTGAAGGGCCCTCAATTGTCTGTGCATATTTAATGTGTACTGCTCGAGAGAGAATACGCATTTAGGTAGTTGTTGAATAACACCACTCCTAACATATTTGAGAGACCAATATAGAGGGTTTAAGGGTGGGATTAGATATAACGAAACCTTGGTGCGATCATAGTGAGCGGTGAATTAGTGCGATCATAATTAGGTGAAATTATAGAAGACATAGCGGGAAGGATTCCGAAAATTGGGGAAATCATAACTCTAGACCTCCTTAACCTTGTCTCCAACCCTTAATAACTTTAGTTGTTAATTCACTCCTTTAATTTGCTAGTTAATTAGTTTAAATTAAGAATCTTTATATTTATAACTTAGGAATTGTATGAACTTGTCTTCTTAGTGATAGTAAACAGATGTAGCTAAATCTTAGTTCTCTGTGGGATTCGATTCCTGACTCTTAAACCGGATTATATTTACAGCAACGGCTTAGTCCTTTTTATAAGGCATAGTCGGGCGTGATCAAATTTGAGCGTCTCTAACGGTGTAGTTGTAGCTGTACAAAATGATAGGTTTCAAGTTTGAACTTTTATTTTATTTTTTTAGTAGTTTTTTTTTAGTTTTACTTATTGATTTGAGAGACATGGCATATTGGAATTATGGGAGTTCCGATCTTGTTAATTCTACTGTCGATCTTCCTTATAGAACTGAATAGGGAGCCGTCGAATACACCAGCTACGCCTAACATGTGAAATGGGTGCATAAAGATGTTGTGCTCAGTCTGGAATACAATCATGAAATTGAAAGTACCAGAGATTCCTAGAGGCATACCATCAGAAAAACTTCCTTGACCGATTGGGTAGATCAAGAAAACTGTGGTAGCAGCTGCAACAAGAGCTGAATATGTAACAGCAATCCAAGGTCGCATACCTAGAAGGAAACTAAGCTCCCACTCACGACCCATGTAACAAGCTACGCCAAGTAAGCAGTGTAGAACAATTAGTTCATAAGGACCACCGTTGTATAACCATTCATCAACGGATGCCGCTTCCCAGATTGGGTAAAAGTGTAAACCTATAGCTGCAGCAAGACCGGCTGTCCTCTTTCAACAATGTTTTAAGAGTGGGATTTTTGCTTTTCTGGATTTCCCACCAATTCCTTAGATCCCGTGCTTATTGTGGAGAAGACCACCTGCGGCAAAATTGTCAAAATATTCTCGCGAGTGAGTTATATGCACAAACTCAATCTTATATGTGGAATGTATGTGATGATTGTGCTAGTCAAGATGGTCACTTTTATAGTTATGCTTATATTTTTTATCTTCCCCCATCCCTTATTATGATGGTTTTGCTTTTACTTGTGAAGTTACTAGGAATAAAGAACCTTGGGATGCTGACCTAAGGGAGATCGATGATATACTAAAGTGACTTGTGGAACAATATGATGAGAAACCACTGTAGATACAAAGGCGAGATGCAACTATGCACAACTTGAAGGCTTAACTGAGTCAACTAATTGAACCTTGTAAAATTGACATTGTGGATTGTAGCCTAGAAGAGCATGAATTAGCGGCAGAAATTGACATTATAATAGAAGAGTTGAGAGTAGAATATGACCAAACTAACCAATTAGAATTTGAGAGTTTCGATGTTGAGGACATGATACTAGAGGCAGCCAAGGACAGTGAGGATACAAATTTAGTTGACTCTAGTGTGGTCTGTGTTGAGGATGTCAAAAATCTTGAAGTTTATGTATTTGAGCGCGCTGGACTTCATTCCATACACTTCTCTACCTTTTGTTCTGATAGTGAAATGGGAATGGATCCTTATGAGCATACAAAGGAGTCAACGGAAGAGGTAGATGTGCCTTATATTCTGAAATTTACGAAGTCGTCTAGGCAAGATGACACTCCTCAGCTGAAAGCCGAAAAAGTGCATAAAGAATCATTTAATTTTTGGCTTATAAGAATTTGTACCACCCCAAGAGAATAATCATAAGCTTGAGTCAAAACTTGGGGTTCAGTTCATAAGCTCAAGGTGGAGGCAAAAAGAAGTTTACGTCGCGCTGCGACATTAAATCAGGCGCTTGTTGGGAGGCAACCCGACTTCACTGCTTTCTTTTATTTTTATTTTTTTATATTTTTTTATCATTGTATTATTCTTGTAGTGTTGTTTTTTATTTTTCTAGGAGCATGTGAAGCAAGGTTGTTGGAAGAAAGCAAAAGCAAGTGAGATGGTCAGAACTAAGTGTGGGGTGCTCGCACAAAGAACCAAATATGGGAGAAGTCTGAGTACCCTATGAGCTGTTATGCTTCGGCCTTTGGCCTACCAGGGAGTATCTTTTACCCTTTTATATTTATGGGTGTGCATTGGAGACAATGCACAATTTTAAGTGTGGGGTGGAGAGACTGTTTGGGTGTTCCTATGCTATTTTAGTTGTGTTATTTTATGTGTGTTGAAAAACTATTAGGTAGAAATAATCTCTCTTGGTTTTTCTTATGGTCGCGGTTCTTTTTCAAGGGATGACTATTTGAACCGGGTAGTAGTTTTTTTTCTTGTAGGTAGAATTTTCAAACTATTTTGGACTTTTCCCGACGATGGACTTAGGTCTAGAGCATTTGAACTGAGTACTTTCTTCCTGATATTTGTAATTATATGCCTTGAAAATATGTGTGGCTTTCTTTTGACACCGAGGCTCATTTTTTGACTTTTATGACTAATTTCCGCGCACTTAAATTTTATGATGACCGTGTTAGTTGCTTTAATTTAAGAGTCGAGTCTGAGCCATTTTGAGTGAGTCATGTGCATTGTGTGAGCTGAAATTTTGGTGTACTTTATGCCATCCTTGCTAGTCTAGAACTTGTCTTGTATGTGAGTCGAAGCGAAATGATTAAGTCTTGTAAGTTTGTGAAGTGATATAGGATTTCTTTGATTGACAATTTAGCCTATCTGCCTACGAGTGCTAATATTATCCGTAGTCAACCCTTTTGAGTCTGTAGACTTTTTCTTTGGGAACCATATTACCAGCCGAACCCTCTTTGTTCGTAATCAAATCTTTTTAAACCTTTACCTCCTAAAGCACTTAAATAGCTAGAAGAATAAAGAAATAGATTGGGTAGCTTTTGAGTGGAACCATAGAAAGGCCGACAAGGTGCACTTGTAAACAAAAAATAAAAGTACTAGCTAGAAATACCAAATTAAGGAGAGTGAAAAAAAATAACACCTCTTATATCTTTGTCTGGGCTAGTAAGTATCTATATGTTGACGTGCTTAATGAAGAAGAGCCTAAATGTGTATGGTTTCATGGTAAGACATTGAAGTGGTCATGATAAGAAGGTGCTTGGAAGTGAAATATAGTGTATTAAAGCACTTAGGAGGGTTAGTCATTATTTTCTCAAATATATTCTACTCTTCCCTTAGCCTACATTACAATCTATAAATCCATACTTGATCCTAGACTTTGCGAGCTTAAATTAGTAGAGACTTACATTACGGGTAAGCCTATGGTATGAGTTTTGGTGGCATAAGAGTTTCTTTGTGAGAGTGAGAAACATTCTTTCGATTTGAGAGTCCTTATAATATATTTGAACTTATATTGAGTGTGTAGACTACTTTCTCTATGGTTTGTTGGTGAGGGTACATGATTTGTAAAAGATTGGTAGAGACCTTGATTTTTGAGTTGGCACAAGGAGCGAGTCATAAAAAGGAATATATTAGAGTTAAGTTTTGAGGCGAGAATGTTCAAAGAGCCACATGAATATTTTATATAATCTTGGCATGAGTTTAAAATTTGAGAAAATGTATGAAGAGTGTCGTGGTGCATGCTATTTGCAGACGATATTGTATTGATTGACGAGACGTGAGACGGTGTGAACGCGCAATTAGAGGTATGGAGGCAGACCCTGGAATCAAAAGGTTTTAAGTTGAGTAGGACCAAGACAGAATAATTGGAGTGTAATTTCAGTGGCGAGACTCGGGGGGAAGGGGAGGTGAGGCTGGACTAGTAGGTCATCCCTAGGAGAGGAAGTTNTTGGATCTATTATTTAGGGGGATGGGAAGATTGATGGTTAGTCTGCTGGTGAGATTCAGATTTTGTTATATGACACGGAAGAATTATAGAAGTATTTCTCGTAGGATGATTATGTATGAGAGATGTGTTAGACATTTGGGTTGTAGAGTTGGGATCAGGTAGGGTGATTTGTATATTCCATGGATTTGAAGGTTGGAGTTCTCAGAAAAAGATTGTTTCGTGGTTGTGGACTGTAAAATATGGCCAAAACTAGCCAGATGATAGTGTGTGTTATGGTTATGTCGTTGTAGACTTTTGGAGGGCTATTTGTCCTTTCAGAGATGACCGTAGTTGAATTGGGGGCCCATTGGTAGGCCCAATAAAGATGTGTACTCTGTATTGGATCGGATTTGCTTGCTCCTACGCAGCTGTTACCACATGTATATCATCGGGCGGAATGAATGTTATTCGCGCCTTGGTTGTTGTTATATGCTCTCTTCTATACTATGACGGATTATGAGTGTTGCATGGTTCTTCGCACGCATATTGTAATTCAGTTTAGGCTTCATGGCACTATGGGCGAAATGGCCTTCGTGATGTTGATTTGCTTATTGAACTATAGTTGTGCTTGTCCTTCTCAGTATTGATTGTTCTTAATAATTTTCCCACTGTTACATTCTCTTTGTGCACTCTATGCTGCTTGATATTGACGCACATGCGATCAGTGAGCCCGAGCATTATGGCTCGAGGGGTGCCCTATGTGGATTGATATGATGGGATCGGGTTGCACGCCGCAATGGTACTGTGATGAAATGTAACTCCTGATGTTTACCTCGTGTAGTTTTGCTTTCACCTTATTGAAAATAGTTCATAGTAAAATGCTAAAATTTCCCTGTCTACTTAACTTATTTAGTAGTCTTCTTATTTAGCTCTCCTACGATTATATGTCATGTCTGAATTATTACTTGTTGGTTTTCGGGACTGTGTTATGTGGGGTTCCACATGATTACTGATGATACTAGACGGTGGGGCTGCTTGTAATGGCTGAGATGATGTTTCTAGACTTGAGAACGGCACTATGGTAATGGGATGAGGAAGGTTTGGAAGAATAATACTATGTTTGCTGAGGATTCAGACAAAATGGCCCTGGTCAGACAAGTAAGTTTCTTGGATTATTGATTAAATGAGTGGTTAAGAGGTTATGTGTGTTTCTTTCATCATCGGCGGGGTATAAAGGTTTTAAACGAGGCTATAATCGATAGGAGACTGGATTTGTTTTCAGGCAGTAGTGGTGGTCAGCAGTTCCTACTGTGATTGTCCGAGTGATGGGGCGTATCATGAGATTTCATCTTGGGATTTATGGTTATGGCCTAATACAGCTTGTTCAGGCTTATACTGTGTGTAGATGTGAGATTTGGGGCTTATAATGAATTCGGGGTGTTAGAGATTGGGTTCAAAGGTTTAAGGACCAAGGTTGAAGTAAGGATCTCTAGTTAGGTTATGTTGGCAGGTTTATACGGGGTAAGGTGACGCGGGATCACCCCTGGGTTTATGCATAGTAAGATTATACCGTGATTTGATAGCTTTAGAATGACTCCTGGCACGTTCGAGGACGAACATGTGTTTAAGTGGTGGAGGATGTAACGACCCGACAGGTCGTTTTGAGAATCTGCACTTCGCTCGGAGTTTTAAGAGCTCGGGCATCTCCGCATGATGTATTATGACTTGCGTAAATCGTCGAAATTGGTTTTCAAGTTATCCGGAATCGATTTAGAATGATGAACTTCAAGATTCAAGCTCTAAATTGGAAGAATTGACTAAGGTTGGATTTTTGGGTAAACAATCTCGGAATTAGGATTTGAAGGTTCTAACAGGTTTGTATGATGATTTTGGACTTGGGCGTATGTTCGGATCGGATTTTGGATAACCCGGGAGCATTTTGGCGCCTATTGTGGAAGTTAGCATTTTGGAAGAATTTCATCATATTTGGGTTGAAGTGTATTTCAATGTTATCGATGTCTGTTTGGGATTCCGAGTCTGAGAATAGCTCCATATGGTGATTCTGGTATTGCGAGCGCGTCCAGAAATGGATTTGGAGGTCCGTAGGTCATTTTAGAGTCGTTTGGCAAAAGTTAGAAATTTGAAGGTTTTTGAAAAGTTTGACCAGAAGTGGACTTTTTGATATCGGGGTCGAAATCTGATTCCGGAAGTTGGAGCATATCCGTAATGTCAAATGTGACTTGTGTGCAAAATTTGAGGTCAATCGGACGTGATTTGATAGGTTTCGACATCGGTTGTGGAAGTTTGAAGTTTCAAGTTCATTGAATTCGAATTGAGGTGTGATTCGTCGTTCCGATGTTAATTTTTGTGTTTTGAGGCCTTGAGTAGGTCCATGTCATGTTATGGTACTTGTTGGTATGTTTGGACGGGGCCTCGGGTGTGTTCCAGGTGGGCTACGGGTCATTTTCCTCCTATTTTGAATTGGTGAATGTGTCATCTGGTTTTCTTTCATCGCGTTCGCATCCTTGCACTCGCGTTCGCGTAGTGTTATTTTGGAGGGTGGAATATTTCCTCTTTGCGTTCGCAGCTACCCTCTCGTGTTCGCGAAGTTCTGTCACCTCCTTCTTCACGTTCGCATTCCATATGTCGCGTTCGCGAAGTGCAAACCAGGCCCCGGGCACTGGTGATCATTTTCCTCTTCGCGTTCGCGTGTCTCTTACGCGTTCGCGTAAGTCCTGTCCCTTGTTCATCGTGTTCGCGTCCCATTTCTCGCGTTCGTGAAGGGTATTCTGGGCAGCTTTTGTTTTCTTCTTCGCGAACGCGATAGTTCTTCCGCGTTCGCGATGCATAAAAGACCTGGGCAGTGTTCTTTTAAAAATCGCGATTTTGATATCATTTTAACATTTCCAAGCTCGAATTGAGGCGATTGTTGGAGAAAGTTTCACCTTGTGGACTAGGTTAAGTGTTCTTTACTCATTTTTGATCTTATATCATGAATCTACCCTCATTTTTGGTAATTGAATTATGAATTTTATAGAGGAAATTGGAGGTTTTGGCCTAAAGTTCATAATATGAATTTTTGAGTTTTGAACATCGAATTGGAATCGGATTTGAATGACACTAGTATGGTTGGACTCGTACTTGAATGGGTGGCCGTATTTTATTAAATTTGTCGGGTTTCGAGGTACGGGCCTGGTGGTCGACTTTTGGATCGATTTTTAGACATTGTTAAATATTGAGGCTTAATGGTCCGGAATAGTCTCTTACGAGTTTTATTTGTGTGCTTTGAAGTTATTGTAATTAGATTTGAGCCGCCCGGAGGTCATATCACCCGAGGAGTTTATTTTTGAGTATCGGTTTCCCTTCTTTGAGGTAAGTATTTTGCCTAACTTTGTTGAAGGAATTTTTCCTACTATTTGACATTGTTTGCTACATGCAGGGGTGATACATATATGAGGTGACGAGCATATATGCATGTGCCAGGGTAACCATGCTCGAGGGTACATTTTGTTATAAATTGCGCCTTGTAGAATCACGTAATCTCCTTGCCTCATGCCTTACTTGGCTCCTAGATACTAAGAATATAGTATTAAATATTAGAAACTAAGATTTAGCTTATTATAATTTGATCAAATTTGATGGAAATTCTGAGAATACATTGGTGTGCTTAATTCGGTTATCAATATGCATAATCATTAATACATTGCTACGTCCGATATTCTTGAGATACTAGATTCTATACTTGTGTTGTAGATCATTTGTGAAATTTGTGGGAATACTTGAATAATAAGGTTCTTGTGGGTTTATTGAACTATTGTTGGCTTGAAAAGTTGTGATTGGGATTCATTTGAAATATCCGTTTAAACACTCTCCTTGATGTTATTTATGCTCCTTGCCTTGTTTGTCATTGATATACATATGCTTGGTAATGGAGAGAGTAAAGCACGAAGGATGATGCCATGCCTTTGTTTATACATTATCATGTGAGGGAGAGTGTAAAGCACGAAGGGTGATGTCGTGCCATATTATTGAGAGTAAAAGCACGAAGGGTGATGTTGTGCCATATTATTGAGAGTAAAAGGATGAAGGGTGATGTCGTGCCATATTATTGAGAGTAAAATCACGAAGGGTGATGTCGTGCCATATCACTGTGAGTAAAAGCACGAAGGGTAATGTCGTACCATTGTATTTATATTATTACGCTTTCATGTTATGGTGAGTTCATGGCACGAAGGGTGTTTCTATGCAAGTGAGGACGAGAGACATGCATTATGTTGTGATATTTCTTTCTTGCAGATACCTTCATGTCTTTACCTAGAATTGTTATTGTCGTGTTCATGGTTCTTATGTGATATGTCGTTATTGTTCTTTCTTTATCCTCTATCACCTTTCTTGTCGTACTATCATGCCTTCTAGTTGTTTGAACTTGCTAATATCATGCTTATTTCCTGTTGTTATGATTTCATCCATGTCATCTGTTTTGTTGCACTTAAGTGTAGGTCTTCTTCCATACTAGTCGTTCATGTCCCTACTTGCTAACTTATAAAGATCATGTGACCGTTTCCTTATTTGTCATATTTGTCTTCATGCTTTCACCTTGCTAGTTAGTCGAAGTTAAATTCCTTTTTCCTAATCATTGTCATTATCTCTATAATTTATGTTCAGTTTGTTACGGATGTTCTCATATACATTCTCATCCTCCATAGCTATTTGCGTATTTCCCATTCTGTCATTTCTGTTATCGGCATTTCTGTCATTTGGTTGGCACTGTTTTACGCATAATTGGTGAGGATGAGATAAATGCACGAAGGGTGTTGTCGTGCCGTTAGATTTGATGTACTGAGTATATTTCTCACATTATAAATGTTTTGAGGTAATTGTTGTGATTTATTGTCTTTCGCTCTCAGGAAAGGATTGGGTGAGATATTAATACATGTTGAATTGTGTTTTCTTTTAGTACTTCGCTATTGCTTTGTATAATCGTTTCGTGTGCGCTACTCTGTTGTACTGTAGTATAGTTCTATTGTTAGTTTAAATTATAGGTTTTATCAATGAGCATATTTTAACCAAAGCCTCCTCACTACTTTGACGAGGTTAGACAAGATACTTACTCAGTACATGGGATCGATTGTACTGATACTACATTTCTGCACATTGCGTGCAGATGTTGGCTGTTGTTGTTGCTGTGCTCGATGGTTGCCGGGGTTGAAAATGTACCTCTGTTCCTGTTGTAGCTGCCTATTGTTCATGATAGCCTTAGATTTATAAAAAAAATAAACTTTGTTTATGTACTTTTCAAACAAAAGATGTATTTACTTCATATCAGCTTGTAAATTCTATTTTTATGAGATCATGATTTGTACTACCGGTCCTTGGGTATGTATAAGACTCATATAATTCCTTTGTTTAATTGTTCCATTAAGTTAATTAAAAATGGATAATCGTTAATTGGCTTACCTAGCGGGTTGGGTTAGGTGCCATCACGACTAGTGAATTTTGGGTCGTGACATTGA
Source organism: Nicotiana otophora (assembly GCA_000715115.1). NCBI lineage: Eukaryota > Viridiplantae > Streptophyta > Magnoliopsida > Solanales > Solanaceae > Nicotiana > Nicotiana otophora. The sequence continues at coordinate 53,953 of AWOL01S0031910.1, forward strand.
TGAAGATGTCACACATCGTATTGAGGCGGGATGGATGAAATGGAGACTCACTTCCAATATTTTATGTGACAAGAAGGTGCCACCGAAACTTAAGGGTAAGTTCTACAGAGTGGTGGTCAAACCAACAATGTTGTATGGGGCTGAGTGTTGGCCAGTCAAGATCGCTCATGTCCAGAAGATGAAGGTATCAGAGATGAGGATGTTGAGATGGATGTGAGTGCACACCAGGTTAGATAGGATCACAAATGATGTCATTCGCGACAAGGTGGGTGTGGCTCCTATTGAGGACAAGATAGGGGAAGCGCGGCTTAGGTGGTTTGGTCATATAAGGAGGAGGAGCACAGACGCCCTGGTGAGGAGTTGTGAGAGGTTTATATTAGAGGGCCTACGGAGAGATAGAAGTAGGCCAAAGAAGAGGTGGGGAGAGGTGATTAGGCAAGACATGGCGCAGCTTCAGCTGACCGAGGACATGACCCTTTATAGGAAGGTTTGGAGGTTGAGGATTAGGGTAGTAGAGCAGGTAGTCTAGAGAGTTCATAACGGTAGTATTGGCACGCAGTCTCGCTTTCTATGGGCAGTAGGTTTTATGACTAACCGTTGTTTTCTTTCATTGTTGATTACCTTAATATCTTGTTATTTTTATTCTGCTTTTATATGGCATTTTGGTATTGTCCCTTCTTGTCTATATTTTTATTAATGTGGTGCTTATGCTTTCCTGAGCCGAAGGTCTATTGAAAACAGTCTCTCTATCCTCACAAGGTAGGGGTAAGGTCTGCATACGCACTACCTTCCCCAGACCTTACGGTGTAGGATAAGACTGGGTATGTTGTTGTTGTTATTGTATGAAGAGTGCATATGCCGGGTTTCAAGCATTGATATAAACCATTGTCATTGGTGTGATGCTTGAGTATGTTTTGAAAGGTATTTCTTGCCTATGAGCTTAATTTTAAGTTACTCGAGGGCGAGCAAGAGTTTAAGTATGGGGTGGTGATAAAGGATGAAAAATGCATGTTTTGAGTGTGTTTGTGTGTTAATTCTTGTGTGAGTTGCGAGAGTTCACACTGCTTTTGAAGTGAACAAAGAGCAAAAGAGAAAAGTCCCAGACAGTGAAGCGAGATTCACTTCGCCAGACCGGGACCGGAACAGAAAAAATCAGCTTTTCCAATCTGAAATAGGAGAAGGAAAATCCGCCCCATACAAACCCTAGTCTGAAGAGAGATACTACTTTGGAAGGAGAGAAGACTTTGGAGAGGCAAGAACACGCTTGGAGCAAGGAGAAGGATTCAACTTCACGTTTTTTCCTCTTTCTTCCAAATTTTCCATTGTTATGAATTCTAATCTTGTATTTGTGCAAATAACTATGAGTAGCTAAATTCTCTTCTAAGGTTTGATGGGACCTATTGAAAGATGATTTTTCCACTGCGTTTAATATAAATTAGCTCTTTGTTTTTCTCTACTAGTTCAACTATATTATTATTGCTGTTGGTTGAAGGGCCCTCAATTGACTGTGCCTATTTAGTGTGTACTGCTCGAGAGAGAATATGCATTTAGGTAGTTGTTGAACAACACCGCTTCTAACGTATTTGAGAGATCAATAAGAAGGGTTTAAAGGCGGGATTAGAGATAACGAAACCTTGGTGCGATCATAGTGAGCGGTGAATTAGTATCAGCTAGTGTAGTTCGAGAGAATACAACTACTAAATTGTGGTAGTTGCTCTGGAGAGAATTATGATAACCAAAATACTCACAATCGATAGAGAATAATTAGGCGAAATTATAGAAGACATAGCGGGAAGGATTTCGAAAATTGGGGAAATCATAACTCTAGACCTCCTTAACTTTGTCTCCAACCCTTAGTAACTTTAGTTGTTAATTCATTCCTTTAATTTGTTAGTTAATTAGTTTAAATTAAGAATCTTTATATTTATAACTTAAGAATTGTTCGACCTTGTCTTCTTAGTGATAGTAAATAGTTGTAACTAAATCTTAGTTCTCTATGGGATTCGACTCCGGACTCTTAGACCGGATTATATTTGGAGCGACCGCTTAATCCTTGTTATAAGGCATAGTTAGGCGTTATCATTGTTAATAATTGCTGCTTAGTGTTAGTAAATTGGTGCTTCTAGGTCTTTCTTCTTCCTGAGATTAGATATGAATTCTAGGTTGAATGTTTATGTAATAGCGATCACAATTTTGGTGGGTATTTGTTACTT
>AWOL01S0031911.1:14921-26083 GCA_000715115.1 Nicotiana otophora
TGTGTTTGAAGTACCTCGCAAGTATCTGAGAATCCATTTCACAGCATGCCAATGTGCTTTACCAGGGCAAGCCATATACTGACTTACCATGCTCACTGCTTGTGAAATGTCTGGACGTGTACAAACCATTACATATATAATACTGCCGACTGCACTGGAATAAGGAACCTGTGCCATGTACCTCTCTTCTTTCTCTGACTGCGGGAACTGAGCAGCTGATAACTTAAAATGAGCAGCAAGAGGGGTACTAACTGGTTTAGCATCTTTCGTGTCAAACCTCTCAAAGACTTTCTCCAAGTACTTCTTCTGGGTCAGAAATAACCTGTTGGCTTTTCGATCTCTTTTGATCTCCATGCCAAGGATTTGCTTAGCTGCTCCCAAATCTTTCATCTCAAATTCACTTTTCAGCTGACTTTCAAATTATGAATTTCTGTTAAATCCTTAGCAGCAATGAGCATGTCATCAACATATAATAATAGGTACACAAATGAACCATCATTTAACTTCCGGAAGTAAACACAACTATCATACATGCTCCTCGAATAACCATGACCCAACATAAAGGAATCAAACTTTTTATACCATTGTCTTGAAGTCTGCTTTAATACGTACAAGGATTTCTTCAACAAGCAAACATGATCTTCTTTTTCTTCAATTTCAAATCCTTCGGGTTGATGCATGTATATTTGTTCCTCAAGTTTGCCATGTAAGAAAGCTATCTTAACATCAAGTTATTCTAATTCCAAATCATACATGGCAACGAAGGCAAGCAAGATACGAATAGAGCTATATTTAACAACAAGTGATAAAATATCATTAAAATCAACTCCTTGTACCTGACTATATCCCTTTGCAACTAATCGTGCCTTATACCTCGCATCTTCAACCCCTGGAACGCCATCCTTTTTCTTGAAGACCCATTTGCAACCAACAATTCTTTTTCCTTATGGCAGCTTCACAAGAGACCAAGTACCATTCTTGTGGAGAGACTCAATTTCTTCATTAATTGAAATCAGCCACTTGGCTGAGTCAGCACCAGAAACTGCTTTTGAATATTTTGATGGTTCTCCAATTTCTTCAGTTTCCTGTGCAACTGAAAAAGCAAATGCAACATAATCTCCAAACCTTAATGGTTGTTTACCTTCTCTTCTTGGTCTATGTTTGGCTATAGAATACTCCTCTTCTTCTGGTTCAACTTCAGGAGTCTCAACTTCAGGAATTTCAGCTTCTGTCTCAACTTCAGGAGTTTCAACTGTATTTTGCTCCAAAGTTGATGAGCTTGGCTCAGAAGGAATGCCAACCTCAATCTCCACCAGGTTCTGTGTACACTTTTCTTTATCTGTATCACAAGAACTAGAAGACTCTTTTCTAGAATGTAACATAGAGGATTTATCAAAGGTTACATCTCTGCTAATTATAATATTTGGTGCCATGGGATCAGGATACCATAGTCGGTATCCTTTCGCCCCAGATGCATACCCAAGGAAAATGCACTTTTTAGCCCTTGGCTCTAATTTTCCATCATTTACATGCATGTATGCAGGGCAACCAAATATCTTTAAATCAGAATAATTAGCAGGAGTACCTGACCACACTTCCTCTGGAGTCTTAAAGTTCAAAGGTGCAGAAGGAGCTCGGTTGACAATATAACAAGCTGTAGAAATAACTTCTGCCCAAAAGGCATTTGTCAACCAATCATTTGAAATCATGCAACGAGCCCTTTCCAAAAGAGTTCTATTCATCCTTTCTTCCATATCATTTTGCTGAGGTGTCATTCTCACAGTACGATGTCGAGCAATTCCTTCATTCTTGCAAAATTCGTTGAATTCATCATTACAAAATTCTAAGCCATTATCTGTTCTAAGCTGCTTAACCTGTTTTCCTGTTTGCTTCTCAATCAAAAATTTCCATTGTTTGAAATTTAAGAAAACATCACTTTTAGTTTTCAGGAAATAAACCCAAACTTTTCTTGAATAATCATCAATGAAAGTTAACATATACCTGGCACCACCTTTTGATGGTGTACATGAAGGACCCCAAAGATCTGAATGAATGTAATCCAAAGTACTTTTTGTTCTATGAATCGGTGGAGATTTGAAGCTGACTCTTTTTTGTTTCCCGAACACACAATGTTCACAAAACTCCATATTTCTGATACTTTGGCCACATAAGAGACCTCTTTTGCTGAGGATAGAAAGACCTTTTTCACTCATATGCCCCAATCGCATATGCCACAATTTGATGATGTCAGAATCTGATTTATCTGATATTGAAACTGCAACAGCACCTGTAATAGTAGATCCCAAAAGAGTATACAACGTACCAAATCTGCGTGCTTTCATGATAACAAGAGCACAATGATAAATTTTCAGAACTCCACCTTCACCTGTGTACTTGCACTCAAGAGATTCTAGAGTGCCCAAAGAGATGAGATTTTTCTTCAAGTCAGGAACATGTCTAACATCGGTGAGAGTTCTCACCACACCATCGTGCATTTTGATTCGGACTGTACCTTTTCCAATAACTTTGCAGGCAGTATTGTTGCCCATCAAAATAACTCCACCTTCAATAGATTCATATGTGGTAAATAAATCCCGACTGGGACACATATGATAAGAACAACCTGAATCTAAAATTCACTCATTGTTAGATTTGAAACTATTATTAGTTGCTAAAAAAATAGTTCCCTCAGTCTCATCAGCAGCTACACTTGCCTCGGCAGTGTCAGTATTTTTGTGCTCATTTTTCTTTTCTGTATGCTTTTATTTGTTTTTCAATTTAAAGCATTCAGAAATAATGTGACTTTTCTTATGACAATATTTGCACATGACATTTCTGTATCTGGATTTTGACCTTGATTTAGGTTTCTCACTACTTGAATCTTTCTTATTGGATCTACATCTTATGAATAAGCCTCCCCCTTGGTTCTCACTAGTTTTCTCAGTAATATCTCTATCTATTTGTTCTTTTGATTTCAAAATAGATTTGATATCTTTATAAGAGATATTATCCTTTCCATAAAGCATAGTATCTCTTATATGTTTAAACGACTGGGTAAGGAAACAAGCAATAACACATCGTGATCCTTATCTTTTATTTCAGCATCTATGTTACTTAAATCCATAAGAAGAGAATCAAAAGTATCAACATGAGTAAGTATAGAGGTACCTTCAGCCATACGAAAAGTGTAGAGTTTTTGCTTTAGGTAAAGCCTGTTTTCTACTGTTCTTTTCATATATAGGGTTTTAAGCTTTTCCCATATGCCTTTGGCTGAGCTTTCTGCTGCAACTTCACGCAAAACCTCATTTGAAAGATTTAAAATAATACCTGCTTTTGCCTTTTTGTCTATGACGGCAAACTCCTCGTCCGTCATTTTATCCGGCATCTTCTCCTTTCCTTGCAGTGCCAAATCTAAGCCATCCTGAATTAGGATAGCTTCCATCTTTAATTGCCACATTCCGAAGTTTGCACTTCGGTCAAATTTCTCAACATAAGACTTTGTTAGAGTCATTTTGGCTATTTAACCTAACCCGGTTAGATCTGGCTCTAATACTAATTTGTTAGGATCGGGAACTCGGGTAGTGCGGAATTTAGCAAAACAACGGTATAATGATAATAACAAAGACAATGGAAGTTGATAATAACGGCAATTAAAGAAGATAAAGAAGACACAAATTTAATGTGGCTCGGTCAAGGTAACCTACGTCCACAAGCGGAGAGAAGCAATTTCACTATACCAACAAGAGTACAAAAGAGAGTACAAAATTAGAGTAAATACTCTAATTATTCCCAAATACCCCAAGAGAATAACCTCACAAGATCACTCCAAATAAAGTGTTCACACAAGTGTTTCCCAACACTCACTCTCTTACAAAATACTCTATAATGAAATAAATGAGAAGAAAGAAAGACAAGAGTGAAAAGCTCTTGAATTGGTGTGTATGCAAATGAGGAGAAACTCCTCTATTTATAGCAAGAAATTATTGGCCTAATAATGGATATTATATCATGGCAAATGTAATATTCCACAAATTTTTTATAATGGATATTATGTCACGACAAATGTTATGAACCACAAATTTATTATAATGGATATTATGTCATGGAAAATGTCATGAAAATTTGGCCAAATTACATATTAGTACTTTTTTTCTTTACCTTTCTCTTTTCTTTTTTCGTTTTTCTTCTTTTCTCTTTGTTTTCCTTTCCCTAATCCGATTTCCTCCATTAATGTCTTCTCCATTTTCATCACCAATTTCACTTGACAAAATTCATGAATTCCAATTACTAAGAAAATTCTCCCATAAGAATATTTTTATAGATCATATATTTTTCAATTTTTTAATTTTTACTGAACATATATTTAGTTCTAAAAAATTTAACAAAGTAAGATTGAAATAATATTTATGTAATAAAAAACCCGAAAATCTAACAAAACCGAACAATCCAAACCGATATAATTGGTTTGGTTTGATTTTGATAAAAATCGAACTAACTCATTCTATGTACACCCCTAATTTACATAGTTAATAAATAAAAATAGAAAATGTCCAGCTGAAAAAAGACTAACAACTCAAATTTATAACACTACAACTTGAACTCTAGGCTTTTAATCATTAAATTATTTTTCTGGAAACAATTTAAATATTTTGGTCTTTTGAGTATTGTTAAAGGTTGAGATATTTTTATTATTTTAAAGTTTAAACCATAATTTTTGGAACAATTTAATTTCGTTTATTTAGAGGGCTAGTGAAATTGGAACTTGATTACCTTATGGGAGAATGTTTTTAGTAATTGGAATTCATGAGTTTTGTCAAGTGAAATTGGTGACGAAAATGGAGAAGACATCAGTAATGGAGAAAACGGATAAGGGAGAAAGAAAAAGGAAAAAAAAAAGAAAAGAAGAAAGAAAAGAGAAAGGTAAAGAAAACAAAGTACTAATAAAAAGAAAATAGTGCTTGTAATACACTTTAATACAATTAACGAAAGAGCTAATTAGTTTGGGTGAATTTCGTTTCAAAAAAGGCATATATGGGCTAACTGTGTAACACTAAGGGCATATATGGACCAACTATGTGACGGTAAGGGCATATTTGAGCTAAAGTATTAACGAAGGGCAAATGTGCTCAATTTCGTATAGTACAAGGGCATATTTGGACCTTTTCCTTGAATGTATAGAAATATATCTGCCAATTGCACCTCAAACAAGACTTTTAGCAAGTATACCCTACTTAAACACGGAAAAACTCTAGCAAATTGTGTTGGAGTTCAAGCTTTTACAAGCAAAACTCCAGCAAAGTGTAGTGGAGTTCAGAAACTCCCTATAGGTAAAACTTCAATACACTGCTGGAATTTCGAACTTTTAAAAGTGAAACTCCAACTCACATGACTGGAGTTCGAAGGATCCAACAATCTAAATGATTTCGCATCTGCAAAAGAATGTAACAAATCTTAAAAGCATATATATACACACACACACACACACACACACATATATATATATATATACACATACACACATACATACAAGTATGATAAAAATACTAAAACAAGGACGAGGAAAAGGCTCAGATTACTTCACACACTGAAAAATAAGTCACAAGAGACTCTATTTATAAGATAAGTAAGACTCCCATAACAAGCTTCATGACGTAGCTTAATGTCATATAACAAGATTTCTCTACAATGCAAGTGGATTCATAACACTGGTAGATTATTTCTTACAACAAGGATCTTAATAATGGAGATCCTAGCAAGGAAGTGCACTCAACCTGCAAAAGCAGCTCCCTAATAACTTAATTGTACAATAGAAGGAAAACAAAACAAAACATATACTTATATATCTACTTTCAACATAGAAGAATGAAGCTTCCTTAAAATGAGCAACAAATGGCGGCTCAAATTTCAATAGAGTCCACAAGTAGGGCATTTTTGTTTTTGCTAATGAAAGGAGAGACTTTATATTAAAAACATAGGGGTTTAGTTATTACATAACATAGGGATAGACCGCATACGGGGTTTCCCAATTTGTCTTTATTAAAAACTTATAACATAAAGTCTGGAGGTGTTTCCCAGTACATAGTGTTTTCTCCCCCTGTTGTTGTTTGTTGCTTGGTGCTTCCATACTTTGCCAGAGCGTCAGCTACAAAGTTGCCTTCCCGATATATATGGGTTATTTCTTCCACTCCAACAACGTCAAGAAGAAAACTGTAACATGAAGAAGATGTGAGTAGCGTATTTGTTCATCTCTAAATAAGTTACATAATACCTGTGAATCCGTTTCCACTATGGTGGGAAAGAGATTTTGTGTGAATGAGAGCTATAGTTATGCTATTAGTGCCAGTATTTCAGCATGGAGAGCGGATGTTGCAATTGCCTTATGCGCAAACCCCACTATATCCAATTGCCATGGTGGTCTCTGATGATTCCACCAGTGCCACTTGTTTGATTGTTTTTGTCATAAGCTCCATCAATGTTTAGCTTGTAGTGGTTCGTAGGTGGGAGCTATCTTATCAGTATTTGAAGCCTAGGTTTTGATGGCACAGTAATCTGGACGAGTGAAATGAATTCAGCAACTTGTATCATAATTGTTTTATGGCATGTAATGGACGAAGTGTGGTTGAAGAAGTTTGAGTTTCTATTAATCCAAATGTTCCAAAGGATGAAAGGCAGTAGGGTGGAGTTAGGAGTTTTTAAGGAGGCATTTGTTGTGTAGATGGTAGTGTCTTTGTGACACATATCCTTTATCCAGTGGCCAAGGTTTTGTAGTTGAGGTCTTTGTAGATTGAATAAAGTCCATAAGTGCTAGGACTTTTTGCACGAGAAGAATATCTGGTATATGTCCTCTACTATGTGTGGGAAGAATTGGCAAATGTTTGTTTCGAGTATGTTTTTTTTTTAACAGGAAGTCTTTAGTAGGTAGTTTGTGGTGGACAAGAAGCCACATGAAATATTTCAGCTTGTTCAAATACTTAAGCTGCCGAATCCAAGAGTTATTTGTAGCGTTGGGTTGCACTATTTGGTTGGTGATTTGGAGTTGGAGTAGATAGGCTGACTTTGTGGTAAAGTTGCCAAGAGGTGTTTGGTTCCAGAATGAATGATCAGGTTTTGTTGAGAAAGGGATGTATGTGTTTTTGATTTGATGTATGGTATCAGGATGTAGGGTTAATGATAATCTATCCAAATACCACAAATGATTTGTAAGGATTGATAACACTGGTTGTTGTTCCTCCATGTGCTCTAATGGCCCATATATTAAGTTGCGCAAACACTTATTATAGGGCATCCATTTGTGGTTCCATAGATTGATTTTCTTTGGCATCTCCTACATTCCATGAAAGCCCTTTGCGAAATAGTACATTTACTTTGGTCATGCTTTTTTATAAGTACGAATCAACAGGTTTAGCCTCGTATATTCCTGTGTGTCTATGTTGAACATATTTTGCTTGAAGAATTGTTACCCACAATGACTTATTGCTCTTATGAAATCGCCATAGTAAACCTGCTAGCGTTAAATAATTCTTCTCACTGGTTTTATGAAGCCCCAGCCCTCCGAATAATTTTTTGCGTTGCTGTAGTCTCCCAATTGGTAAGATGTACTTTCCTTTTCTCCGGAGTTGAACCCCATAGGAAATTTCATTGGATACGGTCTATGTGGTTCCTAGTGGAAGTTGGCTGTAGATTGTTTTGCATGGAATAATTTGGTATGGAGGCTAGTACTGAGTGAATGAGGGTGGTTCTACCTGCCATGCTGAGAGATTTTGCTTTCCAGCCGAATAGTTTTTAGTTCATTTTGTCAATTATAAATTGGTAGTCTTTTCCTTTTGGGGGTGATTTGTCAGGTGGAAGCCAAGGTACTTACCAAAGTTAGTAGCCTTGCTAATATTTAGGGTACTGGTAAGGCATTCTTGTGTGTTGATTGGAATATTTTTGGAAAAGAAAATTTTTGATTTTGAGAAATTGATTTTTTGCCCTGATTGTTGGTGGAGAGAGTTAAATATATTAATAATAGAGCTGGCGTTGTGTAGGTCAGCACGCATGAATAGTATCAGGTCATCAGCAAAGAGCAGGTGTGAGACTGAGGGGTCCTGATCTACTAATCTTTATCGGCTGTTGCTTGATCAATTTGGTGGTATAATGCCTACATACAAATGATGAAGATGTATGGGGATATGGGATCTCCTTGTCAAATGCCTCTCGATGGTTCAAAGAATTTTGTTGGTTTTCCATTCATCAAAATTGAGATGGTGGAGGTTGAGATGCATTCATGATTAGTTTGATTAGGGAGGTGGGGAATCCTAGGCTGTAAAGTGATTTGCGTATGAAGGACCATTCTAGTCTATCAAACGCTTTTTCTAGGTTTAACTTAAGCATCATGTTGCCCATTCTCCCTGACATGCATTTGAAGGAGTGGATTGCTTCTTGCACTATGATTGCATTGTCAACAGCCCTTCTACCTGGGAGGAAGCTGCATTGATTGGGACTAATGAGATGTTTGAGGAATGGGCGAATTCTGTTGACAACAATTTTGGTAATCATTTTATAGACGGTGTTGCACAGGTTGATTGGTCTATATTGGGATATGTGCTCAGGAGTTTTAACTTTTGGTTTGAGTGTGATAAAGGTGGTATTTATCTCACTTGGAATGATATAAGATTCAAAAGTATCTTTGCTAATTTGGATCACATTGCACTTGGTTGAGTTCCAGTGTTTTTGAAAGAAGATTGGATGTAGTCTATCCGGCCCAGGCGCTTTGAGGGATTTGAATGGTTTTATTGCTCCATTAATTTCTTCCTCTGAAATAGGCTTTGATAGTTGGCTTCTAGCCTCCTCGGATAGAGCATAGTCAAAGCGCTCGTGGGAAGTTTTGTTGCTAGATATAAGCTCAGATGAGTAGATTGCGTTGTAGTGGTTTAGGATAATAGAGTTAATTTCTTTGTGATCGTATGTCCAGTTACCCACAGAGTCATTTAATACTAGTATCCTATTATGTCTTCTTCTATGGATAGTAGAGGTGTGGAAGAACTTTGTATTTGCATCCTCTTAATATAGCCATTGCACTCTGGATTTTAATTTTCAGAAATCTTCTTTGTGCTTTAGTATTAAATTAAATTGTACTCGAAGGTTATTTTCAAGGTTTTGATGGAATAGAGATTTATTAGGATTGTTCATATTTTGAAGTCCTGCCAGTCTTGCTAGGAGGATCTTTTTTTGTGTGAAAAATATTCCCAAAAATAGACTTATTCCAATCTTTGATGTGGGTGGTGAAATGTTTTAAAGCACAATGATATATGGAGGATTGGTGTCGGTGGTGATTAACAATTTTGTTAAAATACAGGTAGCTGAACTATATAGTTTCCAGCCTAAATAAATTATTAGGCTTTGGAGGTTTTGATAGTGATAATAGGAGTGGACAGTGATTTGAGTGTGTGCGTGGGAGGTGTGTCACAGTGGAGTCAGGGTGCATGCTAAGTCATGATGGGTTTGCGTAGTAGCGATCTAGTCTTTCCAATATTATACTATTTCTACTACTTCTAAGGTTTGACCAGGTGAATCATGGGCCCATAAACCCCATATCTACCATGTTAATATTTTGGAGACAGGTTATTAGGGCATTTGCTCTATTATTATTTATAGAGTTTCCCCCGAATTTATCCGCACCAGAAGTAATTTCATTAAAATACCTGCACAAGACCCAAGGCAGTGTATGGGTTATAGAAAGTTGTTCTAGATTCTCCCAAAGAATTTTTCTATTATTAAAACTAGTACTTGCATAAACAAGAGAGAGTATCCAGGGTGGGCTAGTGAGACTTACTTGAACATTTGCGTGGATTTCCTGATTGGTAACTGTATAGGTCAAAATCTACCCTAGAATATTTAGGGTAAGATAGCATTAAGGCATGAGTTAGTCGAGGTTGACCGAGAAGCCGCGAGATTCGTGGTCAAGATGTCAATAATGGTCGAGGTCGAGCACCGTTGACAGAGCCGTAACAGTTAGTGTTTGAGATAGGATATTAAAGAGAATATTCTAGTGAATATTCTCTGGACTTGTACTATTAGGGTTTGTTAGGGACATGTCTCATATAAATAGAAAAGAAGGTAATGGTGTAGGGCATGTGATATTCATTTGTAAGAACACACTTCGACAAAAGATTCTCTCTCTCTCTCTCTCACTCACTATAATACAAACAACACTTTTTTCACCAGGATTCTTGTCTATATTATACCATACTTTCCACTAGATCCGAGGATAATTCGAATATTCAAGGATTTATCTGTCATTCATCATTGTCAGAAGGAGTAACACCTAGTTCCTTCTTTATTGGGTGAATCACTTCTTTTATTTACTTGAATGTCATTTATTATTGTTTGTTGCTATTTAATGCTCTATCATTGTTTACGTTGCTTGGAATGATTGTTACACCATCATTATATTTCTATCAGATCTGTCCAACATTAGCTACACTTTTGGAACTCATATCTAGGAATATTATTGTTAACCAGATGTAACCCCTTAATACATAAATTTAATTATTTGAACCAAGAGTTATAGTTTTTGGTCAAACAGTAACTGCAATATGGTCCACCTGGGCCACTTCATGGTCCTTCCATAGCATGATCAGTCAACCTACTGCATCAATGTGTAGCATATTGGTAAAACCTAGCTCCAACATTAGTGCTTCATGCTAACTTTATTTTTTGGCTCAGTGAGACCGACCATGGTGGGATTATTCCAAGAGAGAACTGCTCTGAGATTTTTTCTGAACTCAGCCGTATTTTCTCCCCTATAGTTCCATAACAGTATCTTTATTAAGGGTGTATGCTATGATATCCTCTCTTGATGATTCCTCGTGGGGTTCAGAGCAAGAGATATTTGTTAGTAGTTGTTGTGTTCTTGTAGGGAGCTTGTTATCTCAGTGTTGGAACCATCACAATAAAGTAAGATAAGGGATCGATGGGGTAGATCCTCATGTTGATGCCCATCTTCGTGACCGGTGGAGGGACACTGATAAGGAATTTTCTTTTGGAGTTTTGGGGCAGGGTGAGTATCAGAGGCTCCATTATTGTGATATTCTGGAGAACTTGATCTAAGATGCTTGCTTGAGATGGCCCTATGCCTATTGTCCCCGGTGGTTGTGGTGGTTGGGGGGGGGGGGGGGTTT
>AWOL01S0031911.1:28205-45653 GCA_000715115.1 Nicotiana otophora
GGGGGGGGATTTTCAAGAGTTATAGTTCCTCCAGTAGGAATTGTGACAAGAGCGGTACAACTTGTTCTTCCTCCTGTGGTTTTGGTGAAGCATGCTGGGGCGCCATAGTGGGTGATGAGATCCATGAGTTGGGTAGTGGGGGTGTATTCCAATGCGGAGTCTGGTCTACTGCTTGCTGTGTGGTTGTTGCTGCCTGCATGTCCAAGATCTAATTGTTGAGCTCCAATGCTATGATTTCCTGGACTTGCAGTAGTTGGTGTGCATGTCGCATCCTCATGTTTGAGTGGAGTCCTTGGGAAACATAGTGCGATAGAGTGACCGTGTTCTCCATTAGTAGAGTTACTTGTTGCACCATGAAATCAAACTTTCAGTGCCTTGGTAGTTGTTGTGTTGGTGCTTCCTCCTATTGTTGTGGTAGTGGGATTTGGGTTTCTTGATTGTAGTACCGTTGGTGATGGAGTTGGTGGTTGTTTTCATAGGATAAAAGGAACTGGTAGGGATTATAGTATCCGTTCAAAGGGTAGTGGTAACCCATCAGAGCAAATAGGGTTTGGAGATAGAAAGTTTGTGTGACCGAGTGTATTTGAGTGTCCGTTGTACGTGGTAGATTGTGAGTTTCGAGGGGGGGTTGTTGGTAGCACACATAGTTGCTCAGGTTTCCATGCTTGGCTCCCCGTAGCTCCGGCGTATGTTGTTTCTCAGAGGTGATCGAGGCATTTTTCAGTTGCAATGAGCGATATTGTTATGAGTTTTGTGATGGTGTGGTTTGGATTTGGATGTTAATGGTTTTAATAAGATGATTGTGGGGAGAGAGGGTCTGGGTAGGTAGGGGTAGGGATTCATCATGTTGATGGGGGGATGGGATTTAACCCGCCGACACTAGTGAAATCTAAGAAGAGGGGTGTACTTGGATTTGCAGGTACCTACGGTGCATTGAATGCACTGTTGCAGACGATCATTCCTAGTCTATACGGGGGTGGTTCAGTAGGGAAAATTGATGGTTTGATAGATTTGTTATATTTATCTCGGTTGGATATAGTTGAATGAGCTTCTTCAGCAATGCTTTGTGTGCCTTGTTGCCTTTTTTGGGCTAAAATAATCTATGTGGCAGTTGTTTCCGTGGGGATAATTTTTTGGTCATTTATTTCAGGTGATTTAGTAGTTGGGTAGGGGGTATTTGGAAGATATTTGGTGGAAAGGTTGTTTTTGGTGGAAAGGTCATTTTTGGATTATATGGGCGCGTTAGTGACTGGATTATTAGTAGGGGTGTAGGTGGAGGTTGGATTATATGGGCGCGTTAGTGACTGGATTATTAGTAGGGGTGTAGGTGGGGGAGGGGGTAGTCATTACTTGATTTAGTATTGTCATATATGTTATGTAGGGTGTTGTCAGTTTGTGTATTGGATAGGATAGAGAAGGGATTATGTGTGTGTATAAAGGATTAAAATGATTTGTTGTTAGTGTCTTTCCCACTGTGTGTGGGTGATTTGTCATATGCCACGTCATGTGGTGACGTAGATAAACTTGGTACAAGTGTAATTTTTGTTTCTGTTTGTGGTTGAGTAGGCTCCATAGGGTTGTGTGGGTTTGTCTTGGCATCAGGATTTGTGAGAGAATTGTGTGTACTATTCATAGTGTTGATGTGGACTCCATTGCTTCTTTTGGTTTATTTGTCAGTGTTGACCATTGATTTGATCTCTTTGATGATGGTGGTTTGACTCTCCTCTTCCTTACTCATTTTTTTCTTTCGAGCTTCCTTACTTTGATTGCCCAATCATGCGTTTGGTATAACTACTGGTATTGGAACTGGCACTTGGTTTTGGTTGTGAATGTTTGCTTACTCTTTTCCTTTTCTCTTTGGGTATATAACTGTTTTCCAAGGTCTTTCTCGAAGAGCGAGAAAAGAGAGGAAATAGACTATCTGGTTTGGCCACTACATTTTATGAAAAAGGTAGAGATGAGTCCCCAAGAGCAGAAAGATCAGAAGGAAGCAGGCTCTTAGATAAGGCATTCCGGCTTAGCCCCTGGCTTACCTAAACTGTTGTTAGCATGTTATCACAAGAGTGGATCGGAGAACCGAAAATGCTTCTTAGATTGTTGAGTAAGGAAGCGTAGCAGGGGAAGGGGATAGCTTTCCTGAGTTTCCATTAGCCCCTTTTCTAATTGATGGAAGAAAGCTATTGAGCCAATAATTAAATAAATAAAATAAGTAAAGAAAAAGAAAGGTGAATAAGAAGGGAATAAGCTCTCAATCCTTGGAGGAGAGCAATCTCTTGTGGAAAAAAGGCAATTGCCTGTCAGGATCCGACTAAGCCAATCTTGATTCCCTCTGAATGCTTCAAAGAAGAAGAGTCATCCAGGAATCCAATTTACTTCTTAGCGCTTAGGCCACTACCTAAAAGTATGCTTTTCGCTCTTTTCCTCTTACATAACTTAGATGGAGGAGATAGTAAGCAAGACTTTCTACGCAACGATTTCTTCTTCTCTTATGATTTATCAAGTTACAGGGGGGAGACCAAAAAAAGGAGAATAGATTGGCTGGTTTTTCCAGTCAAGTATAGTTGATAATCCCAATTTCTTTTCCGAAACGATAAGGAGGATTAAGAAAGCCATCATTAAGGAAAACAAGGCAATAGCTTCGGTTAAATCAAATCCCAAAATGGCATAACCTAATAATTATTTTGCCAATGAATGATTTCTCGCAACAGAATTAGGAACTGAAAAAATTTCCAATACCGGCAGCAGCTCCCGCGAAAGCAATTGTAGCAGTTGCTGCGCCGATTAATTTTGAACCTTATAATCTTGCATAGCCCCACCCCAGGCAGGAGAAGGGCTTATATACTGCTCGCCTATCAGTTGGCGGGTCTTGCAAAGGTATCCATATTGTGGTTGTGATTGTTTTTGCTTCATATGGGTTGAACTTTGGCTCCCATTGTCGGATTGATAGATATTATGACCCAATGAACCATGGACTCTGTTGTAAGGCTTTGTTGTAGATTTATTATGATTTAAACTTTATGAGGTAGAAATCATTACCCCAAGTCTATCAGATTTAGGGCTTCTGCGGATCTCCATAGCCTATGTATTTTGTCCCTTAGTTGGACATACCCTAATCGTTTTCCAAGAAGCTTTGTGATGATAGCTTGCTTCCATGATTGATATAGCCTTTCTTTATCTTGTGCTGAAATGGGTATGAAGTTTGGGTGGTTTGCCGGGTTTGTGTTTTCGTCTTCAAGTGATATATTATTGAAGGCGTTGCATTCAAAATCCAGATGTGTGTTGTTGTTGTCAGAGGAGATTAGTTTTTCCTTGAAGCTATCTTTTTCATTTGTCCCTTCCTTTGTTTTGTTTACGCTGTGAAGTAATTGGTCAACTTCTTCATCATTCATCACTGTATCTTGCGTTGTTTCCATTTCGATTGTGTGTGATTTATTGATCTTCCCTTCTCTCTCTAGTTTTTCGACGCATAACCGCCAGTACTATCTAAGGCTTATGATGGAAGGTCATTTGCTAAGCAAGACTAACAAGAAAATATCCATAGAACTAGACCAAACTTAGAATGTACAAAAAATTAAAGCATCCACAAGTAGGGCATTAATGTGAAGTTTTAAGACTTTCTCCGGATGAGTGTATCCATCTAGATTGTTTATATATGTAACCTCAACAATTGAGAATACGATATAAAAACTTTGTAGGTACGGAAGTGTGCCTAAGAATTCCTTCATTAAGATCCTTCCATGCTGCCTCAGCCATTTCTTGAAATTTAACCATTGCCTTGATATGCCATAATCTCTCATGCAACACTCAATTCTTGTTGCTATTTATCCCCTACTTTTCTCAACCTGGAAAGGCAGAGAGATTGGGGGTTAGTTTGTATATTGCCTCAATTGACATTACAACATGTTGTTTGTCCAAATCTCGTATAATGATATGATATCGTGAGATACAACTCATACCTCGTACGTGGCTATGTCATCAATAACTCAACATATAATCACACTAGCTTCAAGAATTTTAGGATTCTTCGACAACCACTCAAAATCCTGCTCCATAGCAGACTTAATGCCCAAATATGATGTGGTCGCGAGGAAGTAGTATGTAGTAGTTGCTAGTGCATTGCCTAGGTATTCAAAAACAAGTGGCATATATTCTTCAATAAACCATGTTGACTCGACATTATAATTCCTCACTACCTCTTTCATCTGTGAACACCAAAAATATGTAGTAGTTGCTACTCACTTTTATTTATTTATTTATTTTATCTTAAAAATGAAAACTACAAAACATTTTCCCTTATTTTTGAGTAGTTGTTGTTTTTGTTTAACTATTTTGGGTTTGTCTTACTTTTGATAAAAATTGAAAGCCACAAAAAGAGCTTAGTACAAGTTTTGTTTATCGATGCAAGAAAAACTATTATTACTAAATATGCTTCTTTTAATTTTTAGATTTTTACTTTTCAAGTGTATTTGTCTAAAGATTAAAGTGAGTAACAATCTCAAATATTTAGGTTTATTAGTACAGTCACACATTTATATAACGTCATCCCTATATAACATCCATTAACTATAAAAGCCAACTTTTCCTCAGAACCGATTTTAAGTTATATTTTACCTCTCTATAATAGATTTTACCTATAACAACAATATCCATAGATATAGCAGAACGTTCTTTGTAAAATTACCCCTTTATAACGGCCATATAGAATATTTAATGTTACTAATAATAATTCTAAAAATATGCACACATTCTTTTCCATTGAATAAAATTTCTATTTTGCATAAGACATAAGATTTCAAGATTTGTACATGATATCTTTTCCATTGGACAAATGCCAAAATATATTTAGATAAAAGATTTAACTGTTATATTCTTAGATTGTTGTAACGACCCGATCGGTCGTTTTGAGTATTAAAACCTTATTTCCCAATTTACTGCTCAAATTGTGATTTACGATTGTTACTTGACTTGCCAGTGTAATTGGTTCGGGTCCGGTGAGGTTTTGGAATGATTTGGAACACTTAATTCCAAGGTTTAGAATATAAGTTAAAAGGTTGATTAGATGTTAACTTATGTGTAACGACCCCGGAGAATTTTTGCTAAGGAAATTAAGGTTTTGTGATGCCGAGGTAGATCAATTAGTACAAAGATTATAGAAATTTCTTGCAAACTCGCCGCGGCTCCGACCTTTTGGGTTGAACAATGGACTTGGCAAGAAAGAAAAATTTGTGGCAGAAAAATACGTTTTTGCGGTCCATTATGCTACTGCAGAATCACTCTGCGGACCGCATAATGGCCGCAGAGTGAAGCAGTTGTGAGGTTAGATATGAGGTAAATTTGGGGTGCATTATGCGATCGCAGACCCGTTCTGCGGTGCATTATGCGATCGCAGAACAGGTCTGCGAGCCGCATAATGACCGCAGACCGGATCAGTCACGCCCAGTTTTGGAGGCCAAAATATGCAGCCGATATGCGGACCGCATACATGTTATGCGATCACATAACTGCGTCGGGGCTTCTATTCTTTCTAATTTTTGACCCGACCCAACTTTGATTTATAGCCCTTGAAGCTCATTATGGAGTAAAAATCTGACATTTTTAGAGAGAAGGGAGAGTGTTCTAGAGAGAGGAAGAAGATCAAGTGCTTTGTTCATCAAGATCTTGTTCAAGCTTTGAAATCCAACAAGAAAATATCACAAGATCTTCACCCAAGAGGTAAGGTTCTAACCCCTAGTCTTCAATTTCGAGTTTGGGTAAAGATGGGTAATTAAGAGTATGATTCTTGGGTGTAAGGGTATTATTTATACGTATCAATAAGTATCACGACCCGAAACTTTTTATCGACGGGACCGTGATGGCGCCTAACATTTCACTTGCCAGGCAAGCCAACGTTAGAGAATCATTACACCAGTTCCTTATTTCCATTCAGTAAATAACAATAATTAACTAAGATGAAATATAATAAGTGCAGAATATCATAAAACTGTATTAATTACTACCACCCGGATCTGGAGTCACAATTCACGAGCATTCTAGAATTTGCTACAAGTAATAGTCAGAAAGAAATACAACTGTCTGAATGAAAGAAACAATAGAACAGAAAAGATAGACGGGGACTTCAAGGTCTGTGAACGCCGACAAATCTACCTTGAGTCTCCGGACAGTGTACCAATAGCAAAATCTCGATCGACTCGAGCCGGTATCAAAATCTGCACAGGAAGTGCAGAGTCCAGTATTAGTACAACCGACCCCATGTACTGGTAAGTGTGGAGCCTAACCTCGACGAAGCAGTGACGAGGTTAAGGCAAGGCACCTACAAATCAACATGTACAATTTAATAGTGTATATGCAAATAATAGAAATGAAGAACTAAACAGGAAATGTCGGGAGGGGAACATACTAAGGGAAATACAAGATAAAGAACTACAACAGAATGATCACAGGAGCAGTCAATATACCATGAATCAACAGGAATAGTGAATACAGTAAGAAAACATGCACAACATCACCCTTCGTGCTTTTACTCTCAATCTCACCATAAAATTAATAGAAATAGCGCGGCATCACCCTTCATGCATTAACTCTCATATCATGTCACGACATCACCCTTCGTGCATTAACACTCACAATATGGCACGGCATCACCCTTTGTGTATTAACACTCACAATATGGTACGGCATCACCCTTTGTGCATTAACACTCACAATATGGCACGGCATCACCCTTCGTGCATTAACACTCTCCCTTACCATAATGCAATGCATAAATAACAACATGAAGATAGAATAACAAGTACAAACCTTACTTCAACATTTGGTTCCATAATATCAATCTCAACTTTGAAATAAAAACTCAATTATCACCAAAACATCCGTAAACATGATAAGAATGATAAATTGAACAACACTAGTATAACATGTAGCAATTTGGCATAGGGATGAGACAATGTAAGGAAAATAGGGAAACATGGAAAAAAGATAAATTGGCGGCGCATAAGTACTCGTCACCTTACATATACGTCGCTCACATGGATTTCACTTAGAAAATAAACTAAGGTTCCTAATTCCCTCAAGTCAGGGTTAGACACAACACTTACCTCGCTCCGAAGACTACTTAATTCTCAATCACAGCTTTTCCTTTGGAATTCACTTCCAAACAACTCGTATCTATTCAAAATGACTCAATAATATCAAATATTGCTAAAAGAATCAATTATATTACATAAATTAAATTTCCCAAATTTTCCTCCAAAAAGTCGAAAAATCGACCCCGGGCCCGCTTGGTCAAAACCCGAGGTTCGGACCAAAATGCACTTATCCATTCACTCCTGAGCCCAAATATATAATTAGTTTTGGAATCTGACATCAAATTGAGGTCTAAATCCTCAAATTCCCAAAATCTCTAGTTTCTACCCTAACCCCTAATTCCACCATGAAAACTCTAGATATTTGATTGAATTCTTGTAAAATGAAGTAAAAGATGGAAAGAAACGAGTTAAGGAACAAAACCTATGATTTGGGGAAGAAAATGTCTTTGAAAAATTTCCTTATGCCTCCTACCCTTTTGAAATGAGAAGAAAAATGGCTGGAGTCCAAATTAAATGAACTCACTGCCCAGCGACCTTCGCACCTGCGGTGCTTTGGTCGCACCTACTCATCCGCACGTGCGGACAGGACGTGAGCTTCTGCGGAAAAGGACTGGGCCAACTGGGGCCGCACCTACGGACAGGGTTCAGCTTCTGCGGTCGTGCTCCTGCGGAGAGAAGTCCGCATCTGCGGAACAATAAAGTCTAGACCTAGGTAGCACCTGCGGGGCTATTGCTCGCACCTACGACCAAAGGCTCGCAGGTGCGGGCACACCAGATTTGGTGCACCAGCAACTTTGTTGAGGTTTGAACTCAACTCGCGCATCGCCTGAATGGCACCTGAGCCCTCGGGGCTCCAAACCAAACATGCACGCAAGTCTAAAAATATCATACGGACCTGCTCACGCGATCAAATCGCCAAAATAACACCTAAAACTACGAATTTAGCACCAAATCAAATGAAATTCTCAAGAACACTTTAAAATTTCTATTTTCTCAACTGGACGTCCGAATCACGTCAAATAAACTCTGTTTCTCTCCAAATTTCACAGACATGTCTTAAATAATAATGAACCTGTACGGGGCTCCGGAACCAAAATACGGACCTGGTACTAACAATGCCAAACATCAATCAATTCTTAAAAACAAGTAGTTTTCAGACTTTTAATTCTCATCAAAAATTCATAACTTGAGCTAGAGACCTCCGAATTCGATTTCGGGCATACACCTAGGTCCCATAATTCTATACAGACCTACCGGGACCGTCAAAATATGGATCCGGGCCTCCGGGCCCATTTACCAAAAATGTTGACCGAAGTCAACTAAAAATAACTTTTAAGGCAAAAATTCTTATTTTCATTAGTTTTTAACATAAAAGCTTTTCGGAAACCTGCCTGGACTGTGCACGCAAATCGAGGAGGGTAAAAATGAGATTTTAATGCTTAAGAGCGCAGATTCGAGTTCTAAAACATAAGATGACCTTTTGGGTCATCATAATCTCCACCTCTAAAGCAACCGTTCGTCCTCAAATGGACATAGAAAAGTACCTGGGCTGGTGAAAAGGTGGGGATATCTACTTTGCATATTGGACTCAGACTTCCAAGTAGTTGCCTCAATAGGCTAACCTCTCCACTGCTCTCAAACTGAAGGGTAACTCTTTGATCTCAACTGGCGAACTTGCCAGGCTAGAATTTCCACCGGCTCCTCCTCGTAAGTCAAATCCTCGTCCAACTGGACAGAGCTGAAATCTAATACATGGGACGGATCATCGTGATAGTTTCAAAGCATGGACACATGGAATACTGGATGAACAGCTGCTAAACTAGGTGGTAACGCAATCCTGTAAGCCACCTCTCCCACTCTCTCCAGAATCTCAAAAGGTCCGATATACCTAGGGCTCAACTTGCCCTTCTTTCCGAACCTCGTTACACCCTTCATGGGTGATACCTGAAGTAACACTCTCTCTCCAACCATGAATGCAACATCACGAACTCTACGGTCGGCATAACTCTTCTGCTTGGACTGAGCTATGGGAAGTCAATCCTGAATAATCTTGACCTTATCCAAGGTATCTTGTACTATGTCTGTGCCCAACAACTGAGCCTCTCCCGGCTCGAACCACCCAACTGGCGACCGACACCGCCTACCATATAATGCCTTATAGGGAGCCATCTAAAAGCTCGACTGGTAGCTGTTATTATAAGCAAACTCCGCAAGTAGCAAGAAATGATCCCAAGAACCTCCAAAGTCTATAACACAAGCGCGAAGCATATCATCCAATACCTGAATAGTGCGCTCTGACTGCCCGTCCGTCTGAGGATAGAATGCGGTGCTCAGCTCAACCCGAGTACCCAACTCATGTTGTACTGCCCTCCAGAAGTGCGAGGTAAACTGTGTACCTCGGTCAGATATAATGGACACGACACACCGTGAAGACGAACGATCTCACGAATATAAATCCCCGCTAACCGCTCCGAGGAATATGTAACTGCCATAGTAATGAAGTGTGCCAACTTAGTCAACCTATTCACAATAATCCATACGGCGTCGAACTTCCTCTGAGTCCGTGGGAGTCCAACAACAAAGTCCATTGTGATACGCTCCTACTTCCACTCAGGAATCTCCATCTGCTGAAGCAAACTGCCGGGTCTCTGATGCTCATATTTTACTTGTTGACAATTTAGGCACCGAGCTACGTAAGTAACTATATCTTTCTTCATCCTCCTCCACCAATAATGCTGCCGCAAGTCCTGGTACATCTTGGCAGCGCCCGGGTGAATATAATACCGAGAACTTTGGGCCTCCTCAAGGATCAACTCATGAAACCCATCCATATTAGGCACACAAATACGACCCTGCATCCTCAAAACTCCGTCATCTCCAACAGTAACCTGCTTGGCACCACCGTGATGCAATGTGTCTCTAAGGACAAGTAAATAAGGATCCTCATCCTGCCGATCTCTGAGGCACTCAAACAAAGAAGACCGAGAAACTGTACAAGCTAGAACACGGATGGGCTCAGAAACTTTTAACCTCACGAACTGGTTGGCCAAGGCATGAACATCCAATGCAAATGGTCTCTCACCAACTGGAATATATGCAAGGCTACCCATACTGACTGACTTTCTACTCAAAGCATCGGCCACCACATTGGCCTTCCCGGGATGATACAATACGGTGATATCATAGTCTTTCAATAGCTCCAGCCACCTCCTCTGCCTCAAATTGAGTTCCTTATGCTTGAACAAATAGTGCAAGCTCCGATGATCAGTGAATACCTCACATGGCACGCCATAAAGGTAGTGCCTCCAAATCTTCAACGCGTGAACAATGGCTGCCAGCTCTAGATCATGATCATGGTAATTCTTCTCGTGAACCTTCAGCTGCCGTGAAGCATATGCAATAACCTTGCCACACTGCATCAATACCGCACCCAGACCAATACGAGATGCGTCACAATATACTGTATAAGATCCTGAACTTGTGGGTAACACCAATACTGGTGTCATGGTCAAAGCAATCTTGAGCTTCTGAAAGCTCGCTTCACACTCGTCTGACCACCTGAACGGGGCACCCTTCTGGGTCAATCTGGTCAACGGGGCTGCCATGGATGAAAACCCCTCCACAAATTGACGATAATAGCCCGCCAAAACTAGGAAACTACGGATCTCTATAGCTGATGTGGGTCTGGGCCAGTTCTGAACTGCCTCAATCTTCTTAAGATACACTTGAATACCCTCTGTTGATACAACGTGACCCAAGAAAGCAACTGAACTCAACCAAAATTTACATTTTGAGAACTTAGCATATAACTGGCTGTCTTTCAGAATCTGAAGAACGATCCGAAGGTGGTGCTCATGCTTCTCTCGACTGTGGGAGTAGATCAAGATATCATAAATAACCACAACCACAAAGGAATCCAAGTAGAGTTTGAAAACCCGGTTCATCAAATCCATGAATGCTTCTGGGGCATTTGTTATCCCAAATGACATAACCAGAAACTCATAATGCCCATACCGAGTCCTAAACGTTGTCTTAGGAACATCGGATGCCCTAATCCTCAATTGATGGTAGCCAGATCTTAAATCAATCTTTGAAACTACCTTGGCACCCTAAAGCTGATCAAATAAATCATCAATCTTCGGCAATGGATATTTGTTCTTGATGCTGACTTTGTTCAACTGTCGATAATCTATACACATCCTCATCGATCCATCTTTCTTCTTCACAAATAACATGGGTGCACCCTAGGGCAAGACACTACGTCTAATGAAGCCCTTACCAAGCAAATCTTACAACTGCTCCATCAATTCTTTCAACTCTGGCGGGGCCATGCGATATGGAGGAATGGCAATAGGCTGAGTGTCCGGAGCCAAATCAATGCAGAAATCAATATCCCTGTCGGGTGGCATCCCCGACAGTTCTGTAGGAAACACCTATGGAAACTCAAGAACAACCGGCACCGAATCCATGGAAGGAACCTCCGCACTAGAATCGCGGACATAAGCCAAATAAGTTAGACACTCCTTCTCGACCATATGTCGAACCTTCACATAAGTGATAACCCTGCTGGCAGAATGGGCAAGATTCCCTCTCCACTCTAATCGAGGCAACCCTTGCAAGGCTAAGATCACCGTGTTGGCGTGACAATCTAATATAGTATGATAAGGTGACAGCCAATCCATACCCAGTATGACATCAAAATCAAGCATGTCAAGAAGTAGAAGATCTATAAGAATCTCAAGACTCCCAATGGTGAACACACACGAACGATAAACACGATCTACAATAATAGCATCTCACACTGATGTGAACACATACACAGGATCACTCAAATAATCACGAGGCACAACCAAATAGAAAGCAAAATAGGATGACACATAGAGTAAGTAGATCTTGGATCAAATAGAACTGAAGCATCTCTACTGCAAACTAAAACAGTACCTATGATAACAACGTCAGATGACTCAGCCTCAGACCTGGCTGGGAAAGCATAACACCGGGGCTAGGCCCCACCACCCTAAACTACGTCCCTGGGGCGGCCTCTAACTGGCTGGTCTCCACCTCTAGCGGCCTGACCTCCACCTCTAACAGTATGGCCTCTACCTCTAGCTGCTTGACCCCTGCCTCTGGCTGCCTGAGCAAGTGGTGCAACAACTGGTGCCGGGACCATGGCACGAGAACTCTACTGCTGTGACTTGCCCGTTGCCCGAGGGCAAACTCTAGTAATGTACCTCGGATCACCACAAGTATAACATAACCTCGACTGATGTGACTATTGAACCTGAAACTGACCCTGCCGACATGAATAACCACCCTGATAACTCTAGAGTGGAGGTGCGCTAATAGGAGCTGGTGGTGCACCGTAGGCTAGCTGGTCGGAATAATGCATCTGAGGGCCACGACCACCTGAGGCACTGTGGGATGCCTAGAGCGCTGAATGAAACGGCCTGGGAGGATGGCCTCTACCAAAAGTACTTCTGCCTCTAGATGAGGCACCGCTGAACTCACCGGAATGACGAGGCCTCTTGTCAGACCCCTGACCTCCCTGAGTAATAACCATTTCGACTCGTCTGGCGACATTAGTAGCCGCCTGAAAAACAATATCACTCCCAGTCTCCTTAGTCATATGCAATCTGATAGGCTGAGCAAGTCCATCAATAAATCTCCTCACCCTCTCTCTCTCTCTCGGTGGGAAGCAGAAGAATGGCAACACGGGTCAAATCCACAAAACAGGTCTCATACTGAGTAACAGTCATATTGCCCTGCTGGAGATGCTCAAACTGACGGCGACGCTCCTCTCTCAATGTGATAGGAAGAAACTTCTCTATGAAGATCTGAGAGAACTGGTGCCAAGTAAGAGCAGGCGACCTAGCTGGTCTGGTCAACAAGTAATCTCTCCACCATTTCTTGGCGGAACTAGTCATCTGAAATACAGCAAAATCAACCCTATTGGTCTCCACTATACCCATGTTTCATAGAACCTCGTGACAGCTGTCAAGATACTCCTAGGGGTCCTTTGAAGGAGCACCACTGAAGTAAATAGGAAAGAGCTTGGTAAACCTGTCCAATCTACATAAAGCCTCAGAAGACATAGCTGGCCCATCTCCGACCTGTGCAGCAATAACCGGTTGAACTAATCCGATTGGCTGAGTTGCTGGAGCCTGATACTGGGGAGCTATTTGCTCCGGAGCGGGAGTGGTAGGAGTCTGGGCTCCTCTTTCAGCTTGAGAGACTGCTGGTGCCATGGGAAATGCGCCAGTCTGGGCCACACTCTCCATAAGGCCCAACAAATGGACCAAAGCGTCCTGAAGTACTGGGATGGCAATGAACCCCTCCGGAACCTGCGCTGGTCCAGTAGGAACAGTCTGGGTTGGAACCTCCTCGTCAAGCTCTATCTGAGGCTCCACTGATGGGGCTGCTGCTCGGGCCCTAGGTTGAGCCCTGCCCCTGCCTCGGCCTCTGCCCTGTGAAGGAGCTGCCATTGGAGGCTCTAGCTGTTGCTCAGCTGAGGAAGCATTACGTGTTCTCGCCATCTGCGAGAGAATAAGAGTATAAGAGTTCAATCAGTATTGAGAAAGCCAATTCGCACGACAGAGAAGAATAGAAGTGAAACTTGTTCCTAAACTTCATAGCCTCTCGAAGATAAGCATAGACGTCTCTGTACCGATCCTCCATACTCTACTAAGCTTGCTCGTGAATCGTGAGACCTAGGCAACCTAGGGCTCTAATACCAACTGTCACGACCCAAACTTTCCCACCGACGGGATCGTGATGGCGTCTAACATTTCACTTGCCAGGCAAGCCAATGTTAGAGAATCATTAAACCAATTCCATATTTACATTCACTAAATAACAATAATTAACTAAGATAAAATATAATAAGTGCGGAATATCATAAAACTGTATTAATTACTACCACCCGGATCTGGAGTCACAATTCACGACCATTCTAGAATTTTCTACAAGTAATAGTCAGAAAGAAATACAACTGTCTAAATGAAAGAAACAGTAGAACATAAACGATAGACGAGGACTTCAAGGTCTGTGAACGCCGACAGATCTACCTTGAGTCTCCGGACAGCGGACCAATAGCAAAATCTCGATCAACCCGAGCCGGTATCAAAATCTGCACAGAAAGTGCAGAGTGCAGTATCAGTACAACCGACCCCATGTACTGGTAAGTGTCGAGCCTAACCTCGATGAAGTAGTGACGATGCTAAGGCAAGGCAACTACAAATAAACCTGTATAATTTAACAGTGTATATGTAAATAACAGAAATGAAGAACTAAACAGGAAATGTCGGGAGGGGAACATACTGAGGGGAATACAAGATAAAGAACTACAACAGAATGATCACCGGAGCAGTCAATATACCATGAACCAATAGGAATAGTAAATACAGTAAGGAATAATGCACGGCATCACCCTTCGTGCTTTTACTCTCACTCTCACCATAAAATTAATAGAAACGGCGCGGCATCACCCTTCGTGCATTAACTCTCATATCATGGCATGGCATCACCCTTCGTGCATTAACACTCACAATATGGCACGTCATTACCCTTCGTGCATTAACACTCACAATATGGCACGGCATCACCCTTTGTGCATTAACACTCACAATATGGCACGGCATCACCCTTCATGCATTAATACTCTCCCTTACCATAATGCAATGCATAAATAACAACATGGAGATAGAATAACAAGTTCAAACCTTACTTCAACATTTGGTTCCATAATATCAATCTCAACTTTGAAATAAAAACTAAATTATCACCAAAAAAATCCGTAAACATGATAAGCATGATAAATTGAACAACACTAGTATAACACGTAGCAATTTGGCATAGGGATGAGACAATGTAAGAAAAATAGGGAAACATGGAAAACAGATAAATTGGCGGTGCATCAGTACTCGTCACCTTACATATACGCCGCTCACATGGATTTCACTTAGCAAATAATCTAAGGTTCCTAATTCTCTCAAGTCAGGGTTAGACACAACACTTACCTTGCTCCGAAGACCACTTAATTCTCAATCACAGCTTTCCCTTTGGAATTCACTTCCAAACAACTCGTATCTATTCAAAAATGACTCAATATTATCAATATTGCTAAAGGAATCAATTATATTGCATAAATTAAATTTCCCAAATTTTCCTCTAAAAAGTCGAAAAATCGACCCCGAGCCCGCTTGGTCAAAACCCGAGGTTCGGACCAAAATGCACTTATCCATTCACTCCTGAGCCCGAATATATAATTAGTTTTGGAATCTGACCTCAAATTGAGGTCTAAATCCTCAAATTCCCAAAATTCTTAGTTTCTACCCTAACCCCTAATTCCACCATGAAAACTCTAGATATTTGATTGAATTATTGTAAAATGAAGTAAAAGATTGAAAGAAACGAGTTAAGGAACACTTACCTATGATTTGGGGAAGAAAATGTCTTTGAAAAATCGCCCTAGGCCTCCTATCCTTTTGAAATGAGAAGAAAAATGGCTGGAGTCCGAATTAAATGAACTCACTGCCCAGCGACCTTCGCACCTGCGGTGCTTTGGTCGCACCTGCGCATCCGTACGTGAGGACAGGACGTGCGCTTCTGCGGAAAAGGACTGGCCAACTGGGGCCGCACCTGCGGACAGGGTTCCGCTTCTGCGATCCTGCTCCTGCGGAGAGAAGTCTGCATCTACGTAAAAATGAAGTCCAGGCCTGGGTCGCACTTGCGGGGCTATCGCTCACACCTGCGACCATAGGCTCGCAGGTGCGGGCACACCAGATTTGTGCACCAGCAGCCTTGTTGAGGTTTGAACTCAACTCGCGCATCGCTCGAATGGCACCCGAGCCCTCGGGGCTACAAACCAAACATGCACGTAAGTCTAAAAATATCATACGGACCTGCTCGCACGATCAAATCGCCAAAATAATACCTAGAACTACGAATTTAGCACCAAATTAAATGAAATTCTCAAGAATGCTTTAAAATTTCTATTTTCTCAACTGGACATCCGAATCACGACAAATCAACTTCATTTCTCACCCGGTTTCACAGATAGGTCTTAAATATCATAATGAACTTGTATCGGGATCCGGAACCAAAATACGGACCCGGTACTAACAATACCAAACATCAATCAATTCTTAAAAATAATTAATTTGCAAACTTTTAATTTTCATCAAAAATTTATAACTTGAGCTAGGGACCTCCGAATTCGATTTCGTACATACGCCTAGGACCCATATTCGATATGGACCTACCGGGACTGTCAAAATACGGAATCCGGGCCTGTTTACCAAAAATATTGACCGAAGTCAACTAAAATCAACTTTTAAGGAAACAATTCTTATTTGCATTAGTTTTCAACAAAAAAGCTTTCTGGAAACCTGCCCGGATTGCACATGCAAATCGAGGAGGGTAAAAATAAAATTTTTAAGGCTTAAGAGCATAAATCCGAGTTCTAAAACATAAGATGACCTTTTGGGTTATCAAAATAAGGTTTGTGAAAAGATTGTTGAGATCAAATGGGTAAAGATTGGGTTGAAAATGTTAGAAATCTTCAAAGACTTTAATTAAAGATTTGAGGGTCGAGTTGATGTCGGAATTTGGTGAAATTTGTACGGTTGGACTCGTGGTTGGATGGGTGTTCATATTTTATAACTTTTGTCGGGTTCCGAGATGTGGGCCCAACGAAAGATCTTTTGAGTTAATTTCAGATTTTTATTGAAAAATTAGTATTTCCTTATGGAATTAATTACAATAATTGGTATTGACTAAATTGAATTAATTACGGCTAGATACGAGGCTTTCAGAGACCAATTCTCGTAGCAAGGGCATAGCAGAATAAAGAATTACACGGTTTGAGGTAAGTAACAGTTCTATATTTGGTCCTGAGGGTATGAAACCCCAGATTATGTGTTATGTGATTGGTTTAGAGGTGACGCACATGCTAGGTAACGGGCGTCTGGGCGTGAACCGTAGGAATTGTGACTTGGTCAAATTCTATGGAACTGTATAGTTGAATAATCTGTTGATACCAGTACATTCTCTAGGTGTTAGAGAATATTGAGGTGAGATTCGTATTAAAAATCATGCTTAGACATATATTATTAGTATTGGTACCCACTGGGGTCATTTCTGTGGTTGAATTATATGCTCAAATTGTAATTTCACACTCTGTCATTTTTATCGAGTTCATATCATATCTCAGTCTTTGTTGCTATTTATTTAAACATCATATTATCAATTTTGGGCTGATTATCATGATTTCTGAGAGCCCGAGAGACTAGAGAGGTTGATGACTGGGTGAGGCCGAGGGCCTAATTCTGAGGATATTTATGGACTGGGCTACACACCGCAGCAT
>AWOL01S0031914.1:11306-41828 GCA_000715115.1 Nicotiana otophora
CGTGAAGGCCGTACAAAGGCTAACGGGTCGGATTGCAGCCTTAGGCCGGTTCATTTCAAGATCATCTGACCGAAGTCATAAATTTTTCTCTCTACTAAAAAAGAAGAACAATTTTTCTTGGACCCCGGAGTGCCAACAAGCATTGGAGGAACTAAAGCAATATCTATCAAGCCCACCACTACTTCACACTCCAAAAATAGACGAAAAACTTTATTTGTACTTGGCGGTATCGGAAGTCGCCGTAAGCGGTGTCCTAGTTCGAGAAGAGCAAGGTACGCAATTCCCCGTTTATTATACGAGTCGAACCCTAGGAGAAGCGGAAACAAGATATCCGCTCCTAGAAAAATTGGCACTTACACTGATAAGTGCCTCAAGAAAGTTAAGGTCGTACTTTCAATGTCATCTTATATGTGTGTTAACCACTTACCCGCTTCGTAATATTTTGCACAAACCCGAATTATCAGGCCGACTGACCAAATGGGCCGTTGAACTCAGTGGGTATGATATCGAACATCAACCCCGTACGGCCATCAAGTCTCAAATTTTAGTAGACTTCGTGGCCGATTTCACGCTAACCCTCGTGCCCGAAGTCGAAAAAGAACTCCTATTGAAATCAGGTACATCATCGGGGGTATGGATCCTTTTTACGGACAGGGCTTCGGACGTGAAAGGGTCCTGGCTGGGCATAGTTTTGAAACCACCCACGGGTAACACTATTAGGCAATCTATTAAAACTATCAGGTTGACTAACAACGAGGCCGAGTATGAAGCCATGATTGCAGGTCTCGATCTAGCTAGAAATTTGGGTGCAGAAGTCATTAAAGCCAATTGCGACTCCTTGCTGGTGGTGAGTCAAGTAAACAAAACCTTCGAAGTTCGAGAAGGTAGAATGCAAATGTATTTAGATAAACTGCTTGTCACTTTGCACCAATTCAAACAATGGACTTTTCGGCATGTACCACGGGAACAGAATAATGAGGCCGATGTGCTTGCGAATTTGGGGTCGTCGGTCGAGGTAGATGAGTCGAGCTCGGGGAATGTTGTTCAACTTTAGAGATCGATAATCGAAGAAGGTCACGCCGAAATAAATTCTACAAGCTTAACCTGGGATTGGAGAAACAAGTATATTGAATACTTGAAGTGCGGAAAACTCTCATCGAACCCTAAAGATTCCAGAACCCTACGAACTAAAGCTGCTCGATTCACGTTGGCTTCGGATAGAACGCCGTACCGAAGAACATTCGATGGACCGTTAGCAGTATGCTTGTGCCCGGGAGATACCGATTACATCCTATGGGAAGTGCACGAGGGTACTTGCAGGAATCACTCTGGAGCCGATACATTAGTTCGAAAAATAATCAGAGCAGGGTATTATGGGATCGATATGGGCAAAGATGCGAAGGAATTTGTTCGTAAATATGACAAATATCAAAGGTTTGCACAGATGATCCACCAACCCGGAGAGCAACTCCACTCAATCTTATCCCCATGGCCGTTCATGAAGTGGGGAATGGATATCGTCGGCCCTCTGCCATCGACCCTAGGTAAAGCCAAATTCATTTTAGTTATGATTGATTGTTTTCTAAATGGGTTGAAGCGCAGGCGTTCGAGAAAATAAGAGAGAAAGAAGTTAGACTTTATTTGGGATCATATCATATGCCAATTCAGGATACCCACCGAAATAGTGTGTGACAATGGAAAATAATTCGTTGGCAGCAAAGTAACAAGATTCCTCGAAGACCACAAGATAAGAAGGATACTATCGACGCCATACCACCCCAGTGGGAATGGACAGGCCGAATCAAGGAACAAAACTGTCATTCAAAACTTAAAGAAGAGTTTGAACGACGCTAAAGGGAAATGGAGAGAAATCCTGCCCAAAGTCCTTTGGGCATATCGGACGACGTCAAAATCCAGTACGGGGGAGACCCCATTATCCTTAGTATATGGGTCCGAAGCATTGATACCAGTCGAAGTTGGTGAACCCAGTGCCAGATTTCGATTTGCGATGGAAGAATCAAATAATAAGGCTATGAATACCAGCCTTGAACTATCGGACGAAAGACGAGAAGCTGCTCTCGTCCAATTAGCCGCCCAAAAGCAGCGAATCGAAAGATATTATAATCGAAGAACCAAGCTCCGCCATTTCAAGCCTGGGGACTTAGTGTTAAGAAAAATTACCATCAATACCCAAAATCCAAACGAAGGAAAATTAGGACCGAATTGGGAAGGACCATATCAGGTGCTCGAGAACATCGAAAAGGGATCGTACATGCTCGGCATTATAAACGGCAAACAGCTATCAAGCAGCTAGAATATATCACATCTAAAACAGTACTACTACTAAGGTACGACCTTTCCATATTCGTTTATATTTCAAAACTGACCCCTGCAGAAGTCCGAACAAGGGCTAAGATGGATCTCTCGCTTGAAAGCACGCGTTGCACTCTTTTTCCCTTAGACCAGTTTTATCCCAAATGGGTTTTTCGGCAAGGTTTTTAATGAGGTAACCATTGATCATACAACATCTACAACAATATTCGAGGCCTCGCAAGAGAGTTATTTCACAAAAAGGTTCCAATAGGAAAAATTGTAAGAGCCAAATGGTCGAAGCGAACCATGCTCATATAGATTGGCCCGAACCCAGGCGTGTAATAACGTGCGAAGAAAGTTCTCTTCTTTATCGGCATCTTATATCCAAGGAAAATTCCTCTATTTTGAGATTTATTATGCAATCAAAATTAAGATAAACTCGACCACTAAGCCTACGAGTTACTTTTATTTCGAGTTCGAGCAAACACTCACTCGACCATTACGCCTACAAGCTACATTACTTCGAGTTCGAATCATTCACTCGACTAAGCCTACGGGCTACTTTTATTTCGAGTTCGAGTCAACACTCACTCGACCATTATGCCTACGGGCTACATTACTTCGAGTTCGAATCATTCGCTCGACTAAGCCTACGGGCTACTTTTATTTTGAGTTCGAGCAAATACTTACTCGACCATTACGCCTACGGGCTACATTACTTCGAGTTCGAATCATTCACTCGACTAAGCCTACGGGCTACTTTTATTTTGAGTTCGAGCAAATACTTACTCGACCATTACGCCTACGGGCTACATTACTTCGAGTTCGAATCATTCACTCGACTAAGCCTACGTGCTAATTTTATTTCGAGTTCTAGCAAACACTCACTCGACTATTATGCCTACGGGCTACATTACTTCGAGTTCGAATCATTCACTCGACTAAGCCTACGGGCTACTTTTATTTCGAGTTCGAGCAAACACTCACTCGACCATTACACTTACGGGCTACATTACTTCGAGTTCGAATCATTCACTTGACTAAGCCTACGGGATACCTTTATTTTGAGTTAGAGCAAACACTCACTCGACCATTACGCATACAATCTATATTTCTTCAAGCTCGAATCATTGACTCGACTAAGCCTACAAGCTACTTTTATTTCGAGTTCGAGCAAATACTCACTCGACCATTATGCCTACGGGCTACATTACTTCGAGTTCGAATCATTCACTCGACTACTAAGCCTACAGGCTACTTTTAATTCGAGTTCGAGCAAGCACTCACTTGACCATTATGTCTACGGGCTATATTTCTTCAAGCTAGAATCATTGACTCAACTAATAAGCCTAAGGGCTACATCGCTCCAAGTTTGAGTAAGCGCTCGCTCGGTTATAGAGGCTACGAAGTCCAAATTTGATTAAGTTGTTTAAATCATTGTGAAAACATTCATAAGACGTGAATAAAGTCCTCACAAGATATGAAACAAAAAGAAAAGCAAGTCGGCAAAAAATGGGATATATCTATATACAAATTTGTCTGCATGGTTGATTACAACGTAAAAACTAAGAACTAAACTTCTCGTCCAGGAGCAGTCTCTTCTTAATCAGGCTCCCCCATTCTCGAATCCTCTCTTGCTCCCATCATCATCATCATCATCGTCATCATCATCGCCATCAGAAACCAAAGCTTCAACATTGGCTTCGAGTTCTTTGGCCCTTTTTATCTCTTCAGCGAGATCGAAACCACGAGCATGGATCTCCTCGAGAGTTTCCCTTCGGGATCGGCACTTAGCAAGATCGACAACCCAATATGCTCGAGTATCAGCGGACTCGGCTGCCTTTCTTCCCTAGACTTGGGCAGCTTCAGCATCGGCCCGATAGACGGCCGCGAGTGCATCCGCATCGGCCTTTGCCTTTTCGGCATCAGATTCGGCCTTGGCAAGTACAAAGGCCAACCGAGTTTCAAGCTCCTCAATTCTTCTTGCTTGAACCAGGCCTTTTTCCTTCATTTTCTGAAGCTGGGTTTCGGATGATGATAATTGGGCTCGAGCAGTCTCTTTTTCTGCAGCAAAGCGGTCCATACCTTCTTTCCACCGCAAAGACTCTGTTCTTATCACGTCGACCTTCTCACGAAGCTTCCCGATCATCTCAATTTTTTGCTGCAGCTGTGAGACCGAAATGTTAGCTATCATTTTGGTATCAAGCCCATAGGCTTTCAAGAGCATCATTACCTGCTTAGACGAATAGGTCTGATCTCGATAAGCATTGGCCAGCTCAGCTCGGAGGTCTTTTATTTCCTCTTCTCTCTGCCCTAAGGAAAGTCTAAGGGAGTTTCTCTCGTCAGTAGCCCGTTGTAGGTCGGTCTCGTATCGATGCAACTCATTTTGGGATCGAGAACATTGTTCTCGATGAACTGCCGCTGCCTACAAAGAAACAAGAATCGAAGTTAACAAAAAATGAACATAAAGATAGTACTGACAAAATAATTTTAAAAGCCTTCCGCAATCCATGAAAAAGATCTGATTCATCACCAACACCGGCAACGTCCTTAATGTCGGAAAATAAGTCACGAAAGGGATCTTCTTCATCGTGAGGCCTGTCTAGATTGAGGGTTCCCAGATCTTGAGCTTCCCGAATCACCCCTGCGGAAAAAGTGGGAAAGGTAGGGGAATCCTCGATTGCTGCTGCCCCAAATGAATCTCCTGGAGCATTCTCCTCGGTTCGAAGGGGTTCGAGGGCCCCTTCGGTCATATACCCTGCCCGTTGACTCCGATGAGATGCGTCTTCAATATTCGATAGTTTGGGGACTATACCTGAATCTTTCTCCGGTATATCCTCAGTTCGAGGCGGAGCCTCATGGAGCATCATCGATCCAGCCGCCGATAAGGCATCAGTGGTTCTCTTCATTCGGACCGCCAGCATGGACTCATCGTTTTCTTCTTATTCTTCCTCTTCATCCCTTAGACGCAGAACGGATTCCATGGTCAAAGGAATGAAATTCTTGTTCGGCTTATGAGCCATTCTCTTCTTCGATTTTGGATCTTCGGGAATTGAGGCTCTTTTCCTTTTATTTTCCTTCACCGGCTTTGGGATAGAGGCCGAAATTTCCTCCTCATTGGACAAGGGCCTCAAAACCGCGTCTTTATCCAAACCTGCATATGGAAAACCTTAATAAAATATTTTGAAAAGCACCTCGTTTGGATCATCAAAGAGTACGAGAAATGAGCTTACCGTGATTTTTGGCCTCCCACCAACCCTTTGACAAATCATGCCATGAGCGCTCGACGTATGTAGAGGTCGAAACAAGGGCTCTTACCCAGTTCTTGAGATTGGGAACTGCTCCAGGCATCCAGGGAACCGCTACATCACAAAAAGAGGAGTGTCGATGAGAGAATAAATGAAATAACAAAGTAGAAGTAACAGCAAGATCACACTTACGTTTCATATTCCACTCTTCTGGAAAAGGCATCTTTTCAGTCGGAATCAGGTTCGAAGTCTTTACTCGAATGAACCTGCCCATCCAACCCCGGTTCTTGTTCTCGTCAATACTCGAGAGCAGAGCCTTGGTAGCCCGACACAGAAGTTTTATTAACCCTCCTCGAAAAAGTTGAGGATGGTATAATCGGATAAGATGGTCGAGGGAGAACGACAACCCTTTGATTTTGCTTACGAAATATCGGATCAGGATAACGATCCGCCAAAAAAAAGGGTGGACCTGGCATAGGGTTATTTGGTATTGATGACAGAAATCAATGATGACGAAATCGAGGGGACCCAATGTGAAAGGATAAGAATACACATTCAAAAACCCTTTCACGTGCGAAGTGATATCTTCGTCAGAAGAAGGAATCATTATTTCTTTTTTATCCCAATTGCAATCTCTCTTTAGCTGTTTGAGGTGCTTCTCGGTAATCGAACATATATACCTCGATACCGGTTCACATCGACCAGGAACCGATGATCCTTTATCGACCTTGAAATCAGAAGTAAGGACGCACGCCCCAGGAACGCACTCCTCAGGCCGTGGTTCTGCCGGCGTATCATCGGCGGCACACTGTGAAGATGAAGTTTTCTCTTTCGGAGAGATGGTTTGTGACGTTTTCGCCATTTTCGAGTTCAGAAGCAAGGAATGGAGAAAATGACAGAGATTTGGTAAAATTGTGGAGGGGATTTTGCAAAAAGAAATCACAGATTTACTGGTAAGTTGGAGAGTACTAATAAGAACTTGAGAAATTTGGAATATAGAAGATGTAAAAGTGGTAAAAGATAAAAGAAAGGGTTATTTATAGGTTCAAGTTATGGCGTTTCAGTTTCAGTAGTGGCCGACCACCGCCTGACATGCATTAAATGCCTTGAAAGACTAAACCGACGGGACAGCTACCAGATATGTCATGGTCGAACCCAATGGAAATGTCAGGTTATAATCCGATCGAGCCGTTAAAAAATCATATCGTTTCTCGCCACATTCTTTCTGAGAAATGAGGGGACTATCTGTATACGGTCGAAATAGATTTCGGCCTTAGCACGTCCGATCGAGTTCGAACGATGATCTATCGAAGTAAGATTCCGAAGGTGGAACAAACTAACCTCGAACCCGGGGAGGCCGATCCGTGTCGAGTTCGATATCATTATCAAGCTCGAATCGAAATCGAACCATAAGGCAGAGTAGATCTATCATGCTGATAATTCAGAGACCAACCAACATTGACCTCGAATCAATTCGAGGGCTCGAGCCAGGATCGGGCTCCAACCAAGAGCAAGAGCTCGAGTCGAAATCAAGCTCAAACCAAAATCGAGGGTTCTAAGCAAGATCGAGCTCGCAGACAAAAGCCGTTGCAATCCCACTAGAGAGAATCTTGGCAGAAATTGTGAAAAAGCTGACTTATTATGGGTCTCCCACTGAATGTTTATTTTATTATGCTTAGAGCCAAATCCCTCCACTATAAAAGGGCTTGGTTACCATTTCTGTAAAACAAGCTTTTTCAGGCTTACATCGTAATAAAAGCGCTATATTCTTCTACAGTAAAGAGTCGTTCTTTCAGATTTTTTAGATTGATTCTATTTGTTGAATCCTAAAATTCATTATTCATGACAACCTTATCTATTTCGCAATTTCTGCAATCTATATTTATATTCTATTTATCCTTACATTTTGTGTTAAGTTACGCCACATATCCTCGGAACTACGTATAAATTCAACTCTATCCATTTTTTGGGTAAACATGCATATATGTACGAGACCTTAGGCCACACATACCGTAAAAAATCAAACATTAATATAGTTTCTAGTTAATTACTTATGTTGGGTTCTTACGTGCCTGTTGAGGACTTCCCTTTTTACTCGTTAGGAGAAAGATTTTTTTTTTCGTTCAACCAAAACAAACTTGGCAGGAAAAAGTGAATAAGCACACTGAAAATAAATAATAAACAAAACTTCTAGCAAAACGTACCACTGAACAATGAACAGAAAAAGCTCTATTCCAGCAAGAAAAAATATGACTCATATGATTAAATAAAATATATTATTATAGCAAAAAAATCCATACATAAAGAAATTCAGATTATATACCATAACAAAAGAAGAAATATTAAATTATTTATGAACTGCATATCCCAAAATAGTAATCCAATTTTTACTTTTTTTTATCTGCCAAACTATTGTCGAGATTTGACAATCAATTCATTAAAATATAAAAACTTTCTACGCAATTACTATTGTGTATAGCCAAGTGGCTAGGAAGAGCAAAAGAAAGACAACAACAACAACAACAACAACCCAGTATAATCCCACTAGTGGGGTCTGGGGAGGGTAGTGTGTACGCAGACCTTACCCCTACCCTGGGGTAGAGAGGCTGTTTTCAAATGACCCTCGGCATCCTTCCCTCCAAGAACTCCCCACCTTGCTCTTGGGGTGACTCGAACTCACAACCTCTTGGTTGGAAGAGCAAAAGAAAGAGTTTTAGAAATTAACAGAACTCAGATGAAAAGTAAAAAGGAAAGAAAAAAGTTTAGCTGATTTGAGAGGTGTATAATGGAGTCCAGAACCTGAATGTGGTTCTTTTTGCCACGTAGGACGAAAATAAATGTAAAAAAGAGAGTGACTTATCTATGTATAACGCTTTTTTAAAGAGCGTTATATATTAACGGACGTTTTGGACGTTAAGGTATAGCGCTCTTTTATAGCGCTCTTTAAAAAAGTGTTATACATCTGTAACGTTGTTATTAAAGGTGTTATATATATAACACTTTTTTAAAGAGCGCTATACCTGTTTTGTGAGCATACTAATAAGTCTCTTGCATTTAACTAACATAACAACAATTCAAATAGTATAGCGCCCTTTAAAAGAGCGCTATACCTAAAAACATTCAGCCCCCGAGCTAAGCATTGCCTTATTTAAAGGCGTTAGAATTTTACAAAAATTCATTCTAAAATATTCGTAACTCCTGTGAAAATTTTTCTTCTTGTTAAATTCTCAAGCATTTTTTCATAATGTCTGAAGAGCGAAAAGTAAGGGTTTCATTATATTGGGGGGTTGGGGTTGTGGTGGCGAATAACACTGTGAGCTATAGTTTATCTCCACAGTGTCATGTTAAGTTGTCACTTACAATGGAGTACAATACATTGGTATCGTTGTTATGTAAAAAAATGAGCGTGAGAAAACGTTCGATGAATCTTAAAGTAACCGGAAGATATCCATATTCCGTCACTCCGCAAGGGATTGCTTGTTACGCTGAGTTTAACATCGATGATGATGAAACTTTGAGGGATGGTTTGAGGATTCGGACGAATACCGGGAATTTCTTGTGATAAAAATGTTGGAAATGTACGTCAAGGTCGAAGACGTTAGTAATAATGAGGTTGAGCATAGTAGGGATAACCCTCAGTCGTCGGGTGGTTATTCTGGAGCAGTTTTTGCCGGACAGGTTTCGGCTGAAAGAGTTTGGCCTGATTTAAATTTATCACCACGGGCAAATGAGGAGCGAGGAAATAATTTCTCTCCTGCTTTACATAATCCACAAGACGAGTGGTAAACTTCAATTTTTCTTAGTGTTACGATGTATATTTTTGTTATATTGAATTTGTATTAACACTCATATATTCCACAGGGGGTACTGGCCAGATATGACTTTTACAAGTTATGAACCCACGCCCAGTTGAAATATGTGTAGTTCTGGTTTGTTGGATCATGGCGGTCCATCTGGGAGTCATCACCAACAGGATAATGTCCATCAAGGAATGTCAACACATTACGACTTGTAAGTGAAGTGATACAACTATATGGAAAGTATTTATTAATTTGAGTAGCTTATTATTTTATTGTTTGTGCAGTGAAAACGAGCAAGTTGAACCACCTGTTCTGACTCAATTGCCCGAAGATGACATATTAAATTGGGATATGGAAGATACACAGAGTGAGAAAGAGAACAGTGATTATGACAACAATGCTGATGATTCCGGAGACGATACACCCTTCCCTCGTGAGGATGGTGATGAGGAGGAAGAGAATGAAGGACCTGATTTGACGAAGGAGTATGCATCACCCCCCGTTAGACCAAGAGTGTACGAGTCCCAAGTGTCGTTTCATTCAAGGAAGATTCCCTACCTTGATCATTTGCCAAGTATGCCGGATGTGGATGCTCTCACAAGGAATTTTGATGAAATTCGGAC
This sequence comes from Nicotiana otophora, assembly GCA_000715115.1. Taxonomy (NCBI): domain Eukaryota; kingdom Viridiplantae; phylum Streptophyta; class Magnoliopsida; order Solanales; family Solanaceae; genus Nicotiana; species Nicotiana otophora. Next base: position 21,291 of record AWOL01S0031914.1, read on the forward strand.
AGCAATATGGGATGATTCTAGACCAACGGTGTTGGCAAAGGGCATGCTTTTTTCTGATAAAGCGCGCCTAAGCAGGGTGGCGAAAATGTACAGTATAAGAGAGTATCGTGAGATGACGGTATGAGAGTCAAGTCCGGATGCATACAAGGTTATTTGTCGCAAATGGTTTATGGGTTGTCATTGGATGTTGCGTGCGAGCAAGAAGAACACAGGTATGTGGAAAGTGGGTAAATATATTCCCACCCACATATATAAAATGGACACATTCAATGAGAATCACTACAACTTGGATATTGACATGATTTCTCTTGTCCTTATTCCACACCTTGAAGCATCCATAAGGTATAAAATCAAAGAGTGCATTACATGAGTCCACCAGGAATATGTCCATACCATTATCAAAAGAAAGGCATTTCTCGGGTGCAAATGTGCGTTTGAAATTGTTTATGGTAACTGGGATAAGTCATTTGCAGCTCTACCCAGGTACATGGCCGCACTGCAACACTTTAACCCCGGGGCGGTTGTTGAATGGAATCTTGAGTGGAGTCTGAGAAGAGCAGAATATATATTTAATTACGTGTTCTGGGCATTTAAACCAGCAATTGATGGTTTTCCGCATTGTCGGCCGGTAATATCCATAGAAGACAATCATGTCTATGAAAAGTATGATATCAAGTTGTTGATCGTCGTTGCAGCAGATGCTAATGGACAAATATTTCCTCTAGTTTTTGCTATTTGTTCCACTGAAATCCAAGAGACGTGGACGCTGTTTTTGAACCATTTGAAAGAGCACGTTGTCAAACAGCATTTCGGTATTTGTCTAATATGTGATCGTCATGGTGGTATCTTAAGTTCTGTAGAGAATTTGCCTGGATGGAAAGAACCTTATGCCTACCACAGTTACTGTGTGAGGCACTTGAAGGCCAATTTTCAGAAGGCACGTCCCAACAAGGATCTATATGATTTGATGTGGATGGCAGCAACAAACCACCAAGAGCATAAATTTCGGAGGCACATGGAATCTATCAGGCAGGAAGACGAGAGAGCCTATCGTTGGTTAATGAGACATGAGCTTGACAAGTGGACTTTGCATGCAGATGGTGGAAGAAGATGGGGAATTCTGACTACAAATGTGCCAGAGTCTTTTAACGGGTTATTGAATTCGGCAAGAAAATTGCCTGTCACTGCCATAGTGCGCATGTCGTTCAAGCAGATGACAAAGAGGTTTGTTGAAAGGGCTGCAGCTGCAACGTCATTGATGGAAAGGGGTGTTGAATTTTATATGCTAGTTTCATAATTTTGTATGTTTGTTTTGTAAATTAAATAATTATTTTTTATAATTATACAATATTTAATTGGACAAAGTATTCACATATGGGTTCTAGGCTCGATATTTGAGGCCCAGTAGCACCAAGCTATCCTGAATTCCTGTATGTGTTGGTTTTATTATTTTACATGTTAGTTTCATAATTTTATATGTTTGTTTTGTAAATTAAATAATTAATTTTTATAATTATACAATATTTAATTGGATAAAGTATTCACATATGAGTTCCATGCTCGATATTTGAGGTTCAGTAGCACCAAGCTATCCTGAATTCTTGTATGTGTTAGTTTTATTATTTTACATGTTAGTTTCATAATTTTATATGTTTGTTTTGTAAATTAAATAATTAATTTTTATAATTATACAATATTTAATTTGACAAAGTATTCACATATGGGTTTCAGGCTCGATATTTGAGGCACATTAGCACCAAGCTATCCTGAATTCTTGTATGTGTTAGTTTTATTATTTTACATGTTAGTTTCATAATTTTATATGTTTGTTTTGTAAATTAAATAATTAATTTTTATAATTATACAATATTTAATTGGACAGAGTATTCACATATGCGTTCCAAGCTCGATATTTGAGGCCCAGTAGTACCAAGCTATCATGTTTCTTATGTGTGTCAATTTTAATATTTTACATGTTAGTTTCATAATTTTATATGTTTGTTTTGTAAATTAAATAATTAATTTTTATAATTATACAATATTTAATTGGACAGAGTATTCACATATGCGTTCCAAGCTCGATATTTGAGGCCCAGTAGTACCAAGCTATCATGTTTCTTATGTGTGTCAATTTTAATATTTTACATGTTAGTTTCATAATTTTATATGTTTGTTTTGTAAATTAAATAATTAATTTTTGTAAATTGGACAGAGTTTGTTTTTTATCTATCAATATAAGAGTTACTTAAACTACAGGGATACTACGCTAAAAGGCTCTACATTTTACTACGCTAAAAGAGCACTATATTATTAGTTTTTAAGAAAATAAATAATCTAAACTAAATACAAACAACAATAAATTTATTCACAAAACATTCACGAAAATACCTATAAAACAGTAAAAGAAATTTATTAAATATTTTTATTAACAAATAATAATGATTTCTCAATTTTTACATATTTTTTTAGAACACTAATATCTTTATCTGGATAAAAATAACATACTAGTTTAATTGCAAAACAAAAATACAAAATAACATGGAAACACATTCAAGACAACTAATATGCATTATTTATATGAGTTTCGACATAAACTAAATCGAAATACCTCAATTTATGTTTTTCGAAATGTTGATAAATTGAAAATTTGAATCCGAAACAAGCAAACCACAACAATAGAAAGGCTTGGATAGGATGTGGGACCTACAATCTTGTCGTTTGTGTGACGGGTGAGGTCCACTCGGATTGTTTTGGAGAATTTTTTTTTTGGGTGGGTTTGGGGGTAGGGGTGGGGGGACCGCTTCTGATTTTTTAAAAAATGGGGTAGGGGACTGGTTTTAATCATGTGAAAAAAGGGAGGGAACCGTTTTTATCTATGTATAGCGCGGTATATGATAACGCTATACATATAGTGCTTTTATATACCGCGTTATGCATGGGCTGTTAACGTGGTTTATAAAGGCGTTATATATGTATAACGCTCTTTTAAAGAGCGCTATACCTTAACGTCCAAAACGTAAGAGCGCTATACCTTAACGTCCCAAACGTCCGTTAAGGTATAACGCTCTTTAAAAGAGCGTTATACATAGTTAGGTAACTCTTTTTTTTACATGCATTTTCGTTTTTTTTGTCAAAAAGAACCACAAATGTGTTCTGGACTCGTGTATAATGGTGATGTGTAAGAGATGAAATCACATGAATTGTTGAATTGCCTTAATTAATGATTTAGCAATAAAGAAAGATGAGAGAATGCTCACTTATATTAGTCTACATTCTACAATAACTATTGAAATTGAAAGGAAGAGCAACCCAAAGGTTGTGTCACGCCCCAACCTCGGGAAGCGCGACCGGCGTTCAACCGAGTGAACCCGACCAAGCAAGTATAATAGATACTTTTTACCCAATTAACCCATGATCAAGAAAAGATGTGATTTCATTAATTATACAGTAGGAATCCCATTCCTACAATCCTAAATCGTTTCATTAGTCATTGCGCCTTTAAGTCTCAAAATACACATTTCTTATAGTTCGAGTGGAATAAGTGATCAAACAGAACATAACTTGTTTAACATTCCCAACACCCATATACAACCCACATAGTATCTACGGAGCCTCTAAAGATACAAAAGAGAGTAAAGATGATGCCGGCAACAAGACCCCGATTATACCTCAAAAAGTGACCTTAATATAAACAAAAGGTACAATACATGACCCCGAAATGAAATGGGGCTCACCGAGTCCACTGAGAAGAGGATGCAAAACTATCTATGATCAACACTGTCTGCTATGTAACCACCTGCATCCATTTAAAAATACAACGCTCCGGCAAAAGGGATGTTAGTACCGTCGAATAGCACTAGTATGTATAGCTAAACACCAACTCAATAGAATGAATAATAATACAAGAGGAACAATCAAAAATTCAATAAGAGCTTTCAAATAATATTAAAACATCAATTTAAAGGTCACATAAGTTTTCAAGTCAACTTCCACATTATTAGGTTGGGTGATTTTTAGTGCCGGTAGTCCACAATTCACAATGCCTCCGTATTCTTACACGGAGTCCGATATCGACCTGATCGGCTAGGTCGTCTCATTTGAGATATTAACCATAACCACAATTTTAATTATTATTTCCAGCACAGTACCACCATGTGTGCAACATGGCATCCGATCACGACCCGATCGGTTAGGCCGTCTCACCCAAAACGTTACCATTTTCAGTCAACCATCTCACATCATACTTCTTTCATATCTTTCAATTCATTGGCACTAGTGATCGCGATTATAAAATCATTCTTGGCACTTGGCCGTATTTCATAATTTCAGACCCCTTTTCCACATTCAATATCATTATCATTATCAACAACAATAAGGCTTCCCATTCAAGACATTAAATTCACATATGAGCAATTTAGGAATCTTAGGCACATAGAGACTTTTCATACAAATCGGGCATAACAACCTTCATTTCGATCTTTACATGAAGTCTTAACATTTCTAACACATAATCCATATTTTTGAACACATCCTCAATAACAAGATAACATGATGAAGCATTTAGAATAAATATTGAACTTATATCTTTCAACCCAAACATATTAGAAATCGCCAATTCTATAATGATCAAGGGCTTACTCCAATTACATGAATACCGTGGGATTCGATTCTAAGAAGAAGGGGAGTTTAGCCAACATACCTTAATTGAGCTTCTTAAAACTCTAAGATGTTCCAGAATATTAGCCACTTCAATCTATTTTAGCAATATAACAAAATTGAACCAAAATTTGGAAGATGAATATGATTTTAGCTCATTTGAGCATATTATCAAACACTAGGTGTGCATAAATGTTTTAAGGCTCTTTTGTAGAGGATTCCATCATTCCCCAACCCATTCTCTATCATTTTTAGCTCACAATCTTCCCACATACTACAAGGATACATGCATGCAAGGTAAGCACTCCCATCCCCATGAATTACCCTATTAATGGATCATTCTAGTTACATTTTGAAATTAAGAGTTTGGGTGATAGAATCTTACCTCTTAGGAAGAAGACCTAGGTGTCTCTCTTGATAATCTTCGAGATTTTAAGTGAGAATTGAGGAGCAATGTGATGAAGATCACTTCTCCCTCTAGGACCCTCTCTTCCACTCTAAACATATCAGAAAATATGATCAAAATGGTCCATGGGATGTATTTTAACAAAATAGGACCGAGTTTAAAAACCCAAAAATTGAAACTCCGGAACGGGTTCTGCGGTCGCATATGCAACCGCATAGTGGTTATGCGGTCCGTGAAACGACCGCGAAAATAGATGCCAGAATGGGAAAAAAACTGACCTGGTCTGCAGTCACTATGCGGCCCGCAAGACCTGTTGTGCGGTCGCATAATACACCGCAGAACGGTTCTGCGGTCACTATGCGGCCCACAGACCTGTTGTGCGGTCGCATAATACACCACAGAACGGTTCTGCGGTCGCATAGTGCACCGCAGAACCTCCCTCCGAAAAATCTCAAGGTGGGATATGCGATAAGAATGCGGCCCGCAAAACGGTTATGCGGTCGCATAGTAGCCGCGAAATTAGGCATAAAAAATGCCACAGAAATCTGCCCCACTCTGCGACCAGTCTGCGGTTCGCAGAGTGATTCTGCGTTCGCAAGATGGGCCGCAGAAATACGTACTTCTGCCCAACATTTTCCTTCAACTCCCAGCGCATTGTTCAATCCAAAAAATCCGAACCGCGGCTCACAAGCTCGCCGCGAAGAATTTTTACTATTACTAACCTTTCCGTCTACTTTGGTATTACGGAAATCTGGGTTTTAAGGAAATATTTTACGGAACCTTACACGTTGAGATAATTTATTATACGTTTTCACTAACCAATGGAGATGAAAGTAATTCAAGTAAATTGAAAAGGCTGCAGTAATGAACGAAAGTCCAAACAATTGTCTTTTCATTATCATATTAATTGAAATTGAAATATACGTTTTTTTTTTTGGTAATTGAAATGTAGGTTCTTTTTCGTAGAAAGACATATATATTGAAATAATGTTCTAAGTGAAAGGCAAAATGTTCATTCAACTTTTGAAGGACATTTTTGTAATCTAACTTTAAGTTTATAGTATAATATGATATGATTTATGTCTTTTTTTTGAGTTTCAATATAAAAATCCAACCAAAACCAACTCGAATTCTCATCAAATTCTCTTAAAATTGAGATATGAACTCTAAAGGATATTCTCATTATTTATAATAACACTCAATCCAATCAAAAAATAAATTTGTAAAACCTAATTTTCGAATTTAAGCTTTTAATGGTTGTGAATGGAGTTAAATAAGATCCTCTCTTATAATCTTTTACTTTGCTCGTTCTTTGCTGCACATACAAATATGTGTCATTTCAAAGTCACATACATATATAGGCGATCTTATTTCACTATTTCTATTTCAACTTGATACAATATTTGTAGGTCAATTTTATTTTAATTTTTTACAATTTATTCTATTATTTTGATTTCACATAAACCCAACCTTTTGAGCTTCAAAACTCCAAAATGCTCCAAACTTATTCGGCGAACAACGACTCATTTATCGTTCCGGTGGAATTAGGAAGGAAGAAGAGGAAGAAAAAAATAGGAAAATTCTGAATTGAATACCTTATTTTGCATACAATTAGAAATTATGTATACGAAAATATAAATAAATAATAACATCTCTAAGAGGGATAAATAAATTTATAATATAGTATCGATAGGTAAAAATCTCTTTCATATATGGGAAAAAGTCACAAAAGGTCACTTTTCAGCCCTGCAGTTGAAAACAATTATTGTCCTTAAATTTTACAAATTTTATCAGAAAAACTCCAAGATAATATTGCTTTTAACTCCAGCATAATGGCTATCTTTCAAAGACAGAATCAAAACGTTATTAGTGGGCATTAAATTTAGGATAAAGTTTGCATATAACCACTGTTATGGACTTTCAAATTTCACTTGTGAAACTCCAAATCTAATTACTAATTTACTACCTAAATTTTAGTAGAGATGACACCAAGTAGCGATTCTAAAGGGTTGCTATTTATAAATTAGTCAGTGTGACATGAATTTCAGTTTTTCGGTTTAAAGTTTTCAAGACATGTGTCTTGAAGTAAGAATTTGAGTTTAAATTTTCATAACACAGTAGTACTGGCTAAACTCTAAATAGCAGTTCTAAAAATGGCTATTTTTTTACCTCCTCCTAAATTTTACCGTGAAAATAGTTCGAGCTAGCTAGTTTTCGGACCGGTAATTGAAAAATAATCAGCGTTTGTAAAGTCATTGAAAAATGACCATTACGCAGAAAGTTCCTGCATAATCTACGCGATTATGGAGCTTCTGTGCATAAAATTCCGGCATATTATGTTGAAACTCTAATAAAAAAAATTTAAACTCCAGCGTATTATGCTGGAATATTTTCATATTTTTTAAGAAATATTTTGTTCACATTTTATATTTACACCAAAAAACAACTAAAATTTCGATCACTTTTCACCAGAAGGCCCAAAGGCCCACAAGAAACAAAGTGAAGTTAAAGTTGGCCACTGGAGCTGTGCGCCAAAGGGAAAACAGAAACCAGCATCAAACATGAGTAGAGAAGAAGAAGAAGATGATATAGTGTGTTTAGACCAATCTTTCTTCATCAATGACAGGTGGGTATCTCTTCTTTTTTTGGGTGCAGATATGTACATATAAGTTTATGCTTTGTGTATACTGAAAATGAGTTCACTTTCACTATTTTTGCAGCTACCAAATTACAGATTTTACATTTGGGTCTCATGTTCTTCAGCTTTACTGCCTCCAATCTGCTTCAAGTTAGTAAACCTATTTTACTTTCTGTAGTTTCTTGAAAACAATAATTGGAATAAAAAATATCCTCTTTTTAAAAGAAAAGAAAAAGGTTCTTTAATGTAGTGTCTACTGAAAAAGGGTTCTTTAGCACTCGTTTAAGCTCTATGGGTTCAACATTTAAAATTTTTAGAATTGAACCCCTCGTATTTTTAAAATTATGAGTTCATGTCTACCATTTGTTGCAATTTCAGTGGATATTTATACAGTATATGCTCCACGTCGAAAATAATGGGTTGCCTCAAGCTGCATCTGCTTCTGTTCTTTAATGCAATATCCAGTAGACAGTCATCATTGGCTCATTTCTGACAAAATTGTTTGTTGGGCAACATAAACCGTCCTCAGTCTTCTTCTCTTTACATGTACTACTGAACCTTCTCCAACAAATTAAGCCATATGAGATCTTAGAATGGAGAAAAATGGTAATGTTTGGTAGGTTAGGAAGCTTGTGCTGGCATAGAAGGGGAAGAAGGGATTAAGGAAAATGCTTATTCTATTGTGACATACAGAATGATCAGGTTGATTTATTACACATGCTCAAAGAAATGTTTAAGTTTTCTATCATAGATAGGGGTCGCGTCCACGTTGGGGTCCTTTACTTATCTAAAGCAGTGTTATAAGGACTAACAGTACTACTTTCGTGAAGTACAACATGGTAATTCTTTTGGAGAGGCTTTATTAAGAGCAATCGACGGGCTCATTAAATTTAAAAACTTGAGAAGTAAGAAAATGAGGTGGGGGTGGGGATATCCTAATAAGATTAAGATTCACAGATATAATCCGGTCTGAATATACCAACATCAATGTGTAGTTGATGAATACAGTAGCTCCTCTCGTCCCGTTACTTGTAGAATTTTACCTAGCAGTAGCACTGCAGAACCAAATTCCATTTTGATATGTTTACTTTTTATTCCTCGGATAATTTTTTATGTTCGAGGGTCTATCGGAAACAACCTCTCTACTCGTCCGGGGTAGGGGTAAGGTCTGCGTACACACTACCCTCTCCAGATCCCACTTGTGGGATTTTACTGGGTTGTTGTTGGATAATTTTTTATGTCCGCATGCTTGTATTAGTATTACCCATTATAATAACTGTGGGCTGACTATTTGTGGAACAGCTGATTTTGATTTAACAGGACAGCTGGTGTGGCCCGGGGCGGAGCTGTTGAATGATTATCTTACAAAGAATGCTAACATGCTCCAAGGATGTTCTGTCATCGAACTAGGCTCTGGTGTTGGTTAGTATCATAACCGAAAACTTCAATGAATATGATATGTATTTTCTTTATCCAGGTTTATGTGTCTTTTTCTTTTTGGCCATCACTATTAAGATAAACATTAAAGTTTGATTGTATTAAACTTAAAAGGAATTGGGTCTGAAATTAGAGTTGGAGTTTGTTTTTTTGAAGAGTACTGCTAATAACATTACATACTTCCTCCCCCAAGGCAAAAGAAAGACCATGTCTTTGCACTTCTTTTTATTTTACTTTCCATATCATTTCTCCTTCTCTATTTTAGTTAAGATTAAATTAGTTTGTTTGCATCGTATATACAGGTATAACAGGAGTACTCTGCAGTAGATTCTGTCGTGAAGTAGTGATGACAGACCATAATGAGGAAGTTCTCAAGGCAAGGTTGAGCAGTTGAATTTTGCCGCAGGAGTGTGTTTCCAAGTTCACCCTCTAATCTTTTTTATCTCAATGCAGATTCTGAATAAAAATATAAAGCTGCAGGAATCTTCAGGCGATTCTATATGTTGTGCAGGTTTGTGAACAATTGAGGACTGTAATTGTCATTTTATAAGGTCATGTCATCATTTAACCTTTATCTTCAATGCAGAATTAAAAGCTGAGAAGCTGGAATGGGGCAACTCCGATCAGCTGAATCACATATTACAGCAGCGCCCAGAAGGATTCGATTTAGTTCTCGGAGCTGACATTTATATCCTACTAGATTTATGTCCTAATGCTTTAATTGGTACTAATGTTAAATCAACTGATCTATATTGAAACTCACTAGCAACTAGATTGTCTTAACTGAATAATGATTGAATTGTAAACTTAATTTTTGTTACAGTTTTCATCATTTAGATGATATTGTAGTCGAGAAAGAATAGAGTGTATCCTTGACAAGCTTTAAGTTTTCAGCAGGCAAATGTTCCTTCGCTTTTTGATACTGTTGAACAGCTATTCAGAGGTCGTGATCAGAGCAAATGCAAATTTATTTTGGGCTATGTTTCACGAGCAAAAGTGTAAGTGCCCTTCACTATCTTGGTTATTGTGATCATGGCTATTGAATGGCTGCAAAATTTTGGAGGGCTTTGCTGAATGTATGGAAAATCCATGTAAAAATTATTGTGATCATGAAACGCTGCAAGTTTCACTTAAAGACTTCACGTTGTCTACAAAGATTACATACTAGTATATACCCCATCTTCTTCAACATAATTTCAACTAACATCTTGTGGAAGAAAATGAAAAAGCCTGTTGACATTGTTTTTAGCGACTTCACTCATTTTTGTTCTTGATCCATTATTGGTCTTTGTGTGACTAACCGATCATTCTATATGCAGCATGGATGTTATGGTCATCGATGAAGCAATTCGGCATGGTCTGCAGATAAATGAAGTTTCTGGGACTCGACGTAATATCAAGAATCACGAAGGAGTTATATTTGAGATAACGACTAATCATTAGAGTTGCCAATCGATAACTGAGTTCTTTAGCACCAGTTGAATGAGAAAGTACACAGTTCCAAGGAGCACAGAAAAAGCTATTACTCAAAGACAAAAAAAGAAGAAGACAAAAAGGCTCTAATTGCCACAAAAACCTGGTTTTTCAAGCGTAATTTTGACATTCCAGGAAACAGAAAGTTACATTAAGCCCTCAAGTAATCTTGTAATGTGTATCATTTTTTTCTCCAGAATTATCTTAATCTTCTGGTGCAATCTATATTATGCAGATGATAGTGAGCTAGTTTTAGCTCTCCTTTTGATCCTTCCAAATTCTGTAGTAGAATAGAAGTCACTTTTGCTATTTTGAGCTTTTGTTTGGTATTACTGTGAGATGTTTCTGCGGATATTTTTATCTCTGCACCTTCAACCAGCTAGTCTTTGGCCTAAGGTAACTATTTCATGGCTCAATACTTTACATCTGTTAGATATAGAAGCATCTTTATTGATCCCTTTACTCTAATATCAAATTGCAGTCTAGGTAACATGTTCTATCCTTGTGGTGACTCCTTTACCATTTTCTAAAGGCACTCCTAGAGTTTGGGACTTATTTAGTTTGGCTTATTAAAACAAGAGGAGCCTTTGTATAACTGGTAAAGTTGTTGCTATGTGACCAGAGGTCACGGGTTCGAGCCGTGGAAACAATCTCTTGCAGAAATGCAGGATAAGGCTGCGTACGATAGACCCTTGTAGTCCGACCCTTTCCCGAACTCCGCACATAGCGCGAGCTTAGTGCACCGGACTGCCCTTTTTATTAAAACAATCGTTGCCGTCTTCTTTGTGGCGACTCCTCCATTTTCTAAAGGCACTCTTCTGGACAAGAGTAGCTCGCTCTAGTGGTGAGCACTCTCCACTTCCAACCAAGAGGCGAGTTCGAGTCACCCCAAGAGCAAGGTGGGGAGTTCTTGGAGGGAGGGAGCCGACGGTCTATCGAAACAGCCTCTCTACCCCAGAGTAGGGGTAAAGTCTGCGTACACACTAACCTCCTCATACCCCACTTGTGAGATTATACTGGATTGTTATTGTTGTACTCTTCTGATTTTGATTCGAAAGAGACCTTAGGCTTATTTATCTGAAACTACTTGTTATTGTTGTACTCTTCTGATTTTGATTCGAAAGAGACCTTAGGCTTATTTATCTGAAACTACTTTTAGGTGTTTGAAAAGAGGTTATATAGGTGGTTTTAGCTTAAAAAGATGTTGGAAAAATACAAGCTCATAAAACTTGACTCAAGAGTCAAGAATCAGCAGCCACAGTAAAGAGGTTTGTATCAGAATAGGCAGGTCCATTGATGAATGAAAATCTTGATCTATCTCTTGAATTGATTGATCATGTCACATTTTTTGTTGTACAAGAAGCTTTACAATCAAGGGAAAAGCTAATATACAATTGAAAGGGTGTTAGTTTCCACTGTTCAAGATCGAGATTGAGATTTCTCCTGCATCTTTGCTCGGGCGAAAAATACTCCAGCCAAGAGGCCTGCAAAATGCAACACATACTTTTTCCTTAATATTGTTCTTAGCTAAATGAAGCACATCTTTGATTTAGAAAGGTAGTAGGGTAAAGTAGTGCCGAAAGCACCTTCAACCAAGTAGTGACAGCAAACACTGCTTCGCAGAAAAATTAAATGAAGCGCGCGCGCACACACACATAATATTTTTCTAAAAATAATGTGTAATCCGAAAGCTTAAAATCATGCAAAGTAAACATCAATTTGAGATAGGACGTTAAGTCCTAGAACTCAGTTTCCCCAGACCCAAACCCGTGTACAAGCTGAATTATGACAATAAATCGACATTTGCTTAAAATCTTAAGTACACTGCTGGAGTAAAGAGAAAGAGTAAACACTCACCAAAGAATATACTGGCAGAGTTCTCCAGACTAGTTGGGACATGGAAGAGGAAAATACCAGCAACAGAGAGTGGTATCTTATTTAGTGATCCCACAAGACTGCAGAATCCGAAATCAAAGAAAAATCAAATAGGGAAAGATTTAATGTCAAATTAATCAAAGAAAAATGAAATAGCGCAGTCATTTGAAAAGAACCATACCTATAAGTGGTGGCACTTGTTTGGTGAAGAAACCACATAGATGTGAAGCTAATTGCTAAGCCCAAAAATCCACTAAAGGTTGTTACCAACCAGAATGTTGGCAATTGTAATAGTGGCCTGCACAAAAAAACATGTCGCAAAATTTTCAATGTGCAATATAACAGTATTCGCCTTCAGTAAGTAGCAATATGTATTAGAAATTATCACAGGTTTAAACAATAGGCACAAAGCATGTACATACATGTGAATGTGTGAGTGCCTAAGAGAATGGTTACTACTTACAGACGACATAAATCAAAAAAAGAATTGAGGAGAACAAATTGCTACTTTACGAAGCCAAAACTCACGTTCTAGAAAGGTAGTCCACCTCGTTGAATATTAATATAAGCACAATGCCTAAAGGCAGTGAAAGCGTGTTATTTAGCAGAACCATTGAAAATTCGTCCAAGTTCCCGGATTTAGTCACTTGCTTGGCAGTGTCCATCACCCTGCGTAGAGTCAACTTCACCAGAAGATCACAACATTATTTTAAATTTAAGCATTAGCGTGGGAAATCAGGTCAACGCGTTGACATGCACAAAACATATTAGAAGTTTTAAATGATTCATTAGAACATCAAATCAAATGTGACCTCAAGAAAAATGACGGAGATAAGAAGCTCACAAATCAATTCTGGTAAACACTGCTGCTTGTCCCATTACTGATGGAAAACAGAATTGGAGGTGTTATCAAGAAGAAACCAATGCCGAGTCAAGTTCTGGATGTTTTGAGCTAGACTGAAACATTGAATAGCTGGGATCTAGCTTACTGCCTACTGGAGTATGGGACAAGCTTCAAATTGAACACAAGCTAACAAGGCTCAAGTTCGAATCTCAATTCGATCTCAAATTATATTAACTAAAACACTATATATTTTCAAATAATTGAGTGTTTAAGAATTAAATCAGGAAACATTAAATCTCTTTACCTGGACAGACAGCAACATTATGAATACCATGATTAACATTACATGATTACAAGGTCAAAACTGTATCATCATTTTAATTTCATACTGAGAGCACATAAAGAGGTATATGGCAATTCGGTTACTGCCTAAGATCCTTTCAGAGTTCAAAGTTTACAAGGGGATACGTTCCTATTATATCTCTTCAGTAGGAAACATCAGAGTGTAATCTAAAATTTTGCAGCTCCTTTTAGTAAAAGATTAAGTTGTTACAAAGGATATCCAGGACAGTGATGTATCTATTCAATATCGTCATCAACTTGCCTCCTCACATGTGGGCATCATTCTTTTTATAGAGAAAGCACAGATATTGAGCCCATATATGTTTGATCATAAAGGAAACACAAGAAGAAAAAGATGCACTTACAGAATATGACGCTGTCAAGAAACAATTAATAATCTGCCATGTATAACCAATGGCATGAAAAGAAAGATCAGTAACTCCTCCTGAAATTGCTGAAATAATCTGCACAACACAACTGAAGAGTTACATCTCTAAAGCTTTCATCTCTCAATGCACATTATATTTCAAAGTTGGTAGCGAAATCACATTAAATCTGATGATTTTAGGGTTACGATGGACATTCCAATAACTACTGATCTTGATCTTATACTCCTGAAAACTACTGATAGCACTAGTGACCAGAGAGTACCAATGGTACCAGAAGCAATACTCGAAAAGGAAAAAAAAAAAGATGGCACACCGTTCATTATCATAACTGCCGTTTGTCCTCAATACAGCATATAGCATTTAGTTCCACTATGAGATTCATTCTATTCCCAGTAGGCATCACTTAATATGCCTTTGACCGAGGATTAGGGTACTAATGAATACTGTGATTAGTTCCTACTGAAAAATCTGTCGCTCTAAAAACTCTTATTGTGACAAGAAAGGGAAAAAAGAATATTAATGCAAATACTGGATATACAAAAGCGCCGTGACATATCCTTAGCAAATTACTTAATAGAGTAGCATTTGGTTGGCCAGTAACACTTCGTATATACATACTTCACTTGAACTTTATGACGCGCTTAACACATGAATCAGTAATAGGTATGATGCAGATTTTTAAAAAAAGATTAGTAGACATAAGAGGAAACACTAACACGAAACAACAGCAGAGTTCCTCTTATGTGCAAGTGACACTCCTCTTATGTGCAAGTGACAAGAAGAAAATGTAAAGCCTAGAGTAATAACTGATTTTTTATCAACCGCAGACAATTTGGTGCATGCTATCTTGCTCCCACTTACACACAGCCAACATACCATGATAGTAGTTATGATGCTACCGAAGCAAAAAATATATTTAAGCTATTTAAGCTAATATCATACCATCAGGAAAAGAGCAGTCCAAACTCTGTTATCGTGGGTTTTGTTGAATAAATACATCTCACCAACAGCAGTTATCACATTAGTGACATTCTTCAGGACAGTGACCATAGCAACATTGATGTACTTTAGACTGCAGGAAATAAGACAATTAGAAGTAAGCTATTCAGCCAAGATTCATCGAATCACAGCTTTAATTGGTAAACGCTAAAGCAGCTTGTATGCTAAAGCATCTTTTAATGCTGCTGCACAATATGTAGATAAAATGGCAGAGTACTGAAATTAGTGATGAAAATGGTGGAGCAGAAGAACATAAATAGCTGCAGTTGAAACCTTTTTTTCTTGAATTTTAACGTTTTTTTTACCTTTCTCTGCTTTTTGACATGCCGTGTAATCACAATTCGAGTGTTTATGACCTACATCTTAAGCATCTTTTGTTTCATCTAAAGAGAGAGGAATTGACATACATAAGACATCAAACAGAAGATACATGAATTAAAGAACCTCCAAACATACACAGTGCCCGCACGCGTGTGTGTGGGGGGTTTTGAGTGTTACTTGTGCAACCGGAAAAAAAAAAAACAATAGGCATATTCAAATATGCCTATGGAAAACAATGAATTCCCAGGAAATATAATCTTGCATAAAGGTCCAGCTGACTCGATCACATCGACAAACTGTTCCCAAAGAACTGTGCATCCTAGATGCACTTCCAACATAATAGGGCTCAATGAATGACTTGTGCAACCAGCAGGAAATAAAACAATAGAGATATTCAAAAAATGAAATGCATGGTACGACAAATGTGACGCGGGAGTATCTTGTACCTGAACATACTTGTTATAAGCATCCCAACAAATATAACATTAACAGGCAACCAGACTTTGACTAGCTTCCAAGTGAGTGGTTCTGTAGAAATTACCCCCAAAAGTCTCAAGGTAGAAACCACCACAACCGAGACAAAATTCTGCATAAAAGATCAAAGATTAATTGTCACTACCCAACCTATATACCTCGATAGCTCAAAAATGTAACAAAGCTTGGGAAGTACCTGATAGAGCATCAATGAAATCCCTGCATTAAAGTCATAGCTGGAGAGTACATACTTGTTCACTAATATCATGCTACAGGACGAAATACAATAAGCGACTCCGGATAGCAAGGCCTTATTGTGTACTGTGACAACTTTATTGCTGCGTGCTGACTTCTCTGTATCTTTCTCCAACATCCCATTTTCCAAATCTTCATCATTTTTATTTACAGCTTTCATGGAAAAGGATCTGAAGACAATTAAAAAATAGTAATTTCAATTACAGTGTATTTGAAATTATTCTAATCAAAATTAGTAGCATGGCCATGAAAAACAAACAAACCAAGGCAACAGCTTAATAGAGTCCCTAATATTGCAAAAAGGAAAATAATGTTAAGGAGAAAACATAGCCATCATCCAGCTGTAACCCATAGACGCAACATATAATTTAGCACATCAATGAAGGGAGCGCTTAAGAAATATATTGGTGATATTGTCCGCTCCAAGTCTGCCAGTATTTCATAAATACAATGGAATATGAATACTTGTATCCAAAGTAGAAACACAGTGTTTGTAGCAACCACTACAAGGAAGAAAGAAAAGATGCGTGATGTTTGCAAGGTAAGCGCTATGTACGAGGATTATAGTCTTGAAACCTACGCATATCAACATACCAAAAATATAAATCTTCATATAATAGATATGTTCACAGTTGTAAAACTGGGTGAATCTCCAAGAGACCTAGAGCAAGTAGCAGCGGTAGTATCTATTAAAATACCACCACGTTGAAATGAAATGCATTAGCAGTATTAACAAGTCCACCAACAAGAAGCAAACATATCACCAAGGATTAATAATAAGCTCCACCAACCAGAAATGAACCAATGTAAGTAATGATAATGAAAGACAACTAAAATATAATGACAAAGGAAGACGATAAGGGCATCAATTAAGTGCACCTGTTAACTACTTCTCTTCTGAAAGAACTGGAGACGTGATCCAGCAAAATAGGTTGATGATCAAAGAAGTTTCTTTCCCCGCCTTGGCTACTGTTATTACTATCCTCTATAAGACTCCTTTCCGAAAGTGGATCAGGAGAATCCAGAGAGGAAGCCACGGATAAACCTCTTCAATTAGAAAAAAAAATTATTTAAGGCTATAAGCATCAATAAAGTGTCAAATAGAGCTGTAACTTAGACACCAACCATAAGAACTCATCATACAAGAAGCATATAACATCGGATTCCAGGAATGTAGAGCATGAACATCATAATGCAGCTTAAACTCAAACTCAGAAATATTTAACATAAAGGAAACAAAGATTGAAACTTTCCCTGTTTCTGACATTTATTAAGCAGAACCTAGGGTGCACTGATCCAGCCAATAACGTTCATCAACATCGGCCAAAACAATTAAAGGAGGCCCATGCTAGACTTTGAAAAGTGAAATGGTTAACTTAGCCCCACCATTTGTACCATTTCAGCTTATTAACCTCATAAATATTAAAGTATAGCACTATCTAATTTCTATCCATTCTCAAAGAGACTTTATGTTACCATGCAGCGATGCAGGCTAAAAAAAGCTTATAAAACTGAGCTTCATTGCAACCCAAACTCTATCAGCCAACTTATTAACAAAAATGAAGCAAAAAACTTCTTTTGACATATTTCCTGCTTCACAAATTAAACTAAAACAAAAAACTTACTAACATTTTTTTCTCAAGAACCAGTTAACAGTATCTTATTATCTTCATCATTCGGAAGGGGAGCCTTGGAGCAACGGTAAAGTTGACTCCGTGTGACCTGTAGGTCACGGGTTCAAGCCGTGAAATCAGCCAATGATGCTTGCGCGGCCCTTCCACAGATACTGCGTAAACGCGGGATGCTTCGTGCACCGGGCTGCCCATATTATGTTCATCATTCGAACAAGTAAAACTATACTCCCCCCCCCCCCCCCCCCTCCTTTTTCTTATCACAGCTTGAATATGATGCAACACAAACAGTATACAGCAGACAAACAAGCACACATTGGCAGTTCCCCCTCCTCAAAATTTGTCCTTTTTCTTTTCATTGTTTCAAAAAGCCTTGAAACTGATATGATACATCGATCAGCTCAAATATACAGCTAGACCAAGAAAGCAGCAAAGGCTGAAATTCAATTCTTTGGAAAAATAAATATATAAACAGAGGCAGAAAAGATACAGATTTTATTGCAAAATTTGTTACACCCAAATGATAAGAGAAAACAAGAACAAAGGTCTCTCCATTTACCAATCAAGAACTCAAAAAAAGACCACAAAGTTTAAATCGTTAGGTAAATAAAATAAAATAAAACTGACCCATTATGAAATTATATACATACATGATATATTGGATCACACAGAGATATAAGAGTCACCAAATTACCTTGAATTCATTCAACCAACCGGTTTGTCAACTCCTCAATTTGTATGAAAACAGAACAACAAAAAAATAAAATTTAAAATAATGAAAAGAAATACAACAAGTAATTCTTTATTTGGTATATTATGTGGAAAGAAGAGATGTAAGGAGAGTGCTAGCTAATATTTTTATATTTTTGTTTGAATTTCAAAAGGGCACTAAAAGTTTAGCCTAGAGTGGAATTAGAATTACTGAGTTTGACTCTCAAGGAATTGTCACTTCCAGTTCAGTTAGTAAACGATGTCGTTTTATATAACGCCATTTTTATTTAGGTATAATACCAATGAAACAGTGAAAAGTGGGTTTGGCAAGAAAGCATGTTTGATAAAACAGTCAAAAGACTCTAAGTTGGAAAGTCAAATCTTTTCAAAATCCCAATTTGATTGGCTAGCTTCTCCTCATTGTTTTATGCTTTTTGTGAATTTTTCTTGGCCGGTGATGTTTGTGCGAGCTTGATTATATGATGGGACAGTCCAGTACAATAAATACATAAGTAAAGAAGTTGAGTAATAATATTCATCCCAAATAAATGGACTTACATTAAAGTTTGATGGATGAAATTCTAATATGATTTCTCTATACCTTTCATATTACAAAAAAAAATTTAGAATTAGCTATGAACTTCGTCGCTAAATCGCTCATCGTTAATAAAATTTTTTGATAATCTCGCCAAATATGTTTAGCGACAAATTTTTTCATTTAGCTACAGAATTTCTCGGTCGCTAATTCATGTTTTTTTAGTAGTGTCACTATTCAAATTTGAATTATTCCTTTAGAAACATCAGTGTTTTAAAAGGCGTGGACGTAAGGCGAGGCGTTTTACATATGTCTCAGCGGAGCGTAAGCCACATAGGTATTTAGTTTTTAATATTTTATAAAATAATATAATGACAGTAAATATTTATAAACATATAAAATTGCATAAATATTGAAGAAAACTATATATATGTGTGCTTCATCCCCACAAAAAACTAATCAAAACAATCTATTATACGTTACTTACAAGCACAAGTAATTTGAGTCAAAGAATAAAGTTTTCTATATGGAGGAACAAAAATGATGATTAACCTGCAATTTGAACTTTGAATTTGCTAATATGAAGAAGAATGTAGTTCTCTTTGTATTTGTAAAAAAAAAAAATATTCGTTGTTTTGGAGAGATATTAACAGACTAGCGGACAAGATAAAAAATTGAAAAAATCATGAATTAGGGCTTAAATCAATAAAAAAAAAATTTACTTTTAAATTTAATACTTTTGAGTTCCTTTTTAAACCTTTTGAGTAATTACCAAACTGACTTTTGAGAATTTGGGTATTATATGAAGGACTAATTCAACAAATTTTATTTTAATTTGAAAAAGTTTTTGGGGCTTACACCTTTTAAAACAAAGGGAGACATAATGTTTTTTTGTGGAAATTGAAGAAGGAAAGAAGAGGAATTGCAAGCATAATGTCCATTAGGGGTAGGTGCACATATCTTTGTTATAAATTATTTATATAAAAATAGATCGAGCCAAAAATAATGGGTGCGCTGGCAATATTATTTTATTGCAAGAACAAGAATATCTAGTGGTGTTTGATTGTTGGCAATGGCGAATGCACCTTCTAGTGAGGGACGCCATTTGATACTAGTAGCTTCATTAAAAAAAAATCATTTTATATATGGAAATAACATTTTTTAAGCCAGAATATGTATTTATATGCACTAACATCAATCTCATACTTAAATTATTTAAAAATTAAATAATAATAATAACAATAACAATAATAACAATAATAATAATAATAATAATAATAATAATAATAATAATAATAATAATAATAATAATAATAATAATAGAAGATCGATAGCGTTTACGCAAAATACAATAAACTAAGTATTTGACAGTTGATGATTATCCAAATGTACTAAGATCAATTCACGAGTGGCTTCATTATGGAGTGGTTCAAACTTAAATTTTTGAAAATGAGATTCAAGTAAACCATCCATTGATTGAGTCAAACGTACCAATTAGTTAAAGTAAATAAATAAATTTTATATATATATATATATATATATATATAAGATG
>AWOL01S0031914.1:44263-63336 GCA_000715115.1 Nicotiana otophora
TATATATATATATATATATTCATTTTGTGTCTTCTTGTACTTTCTACCATATAATTCTTTGTATGTAATTTAAAAAGGATAAAGCAAAAGTATATTCCCTTTTTGTTTATTGAAACAAAATCATAAAATGGTATCAAAACACGGACATGACAAATTAATAAGTACATCTGTCAAACTTATATATACAATAATACAATTATCTTATTGCATAGAATAATAAATCACTTCTGTGTTTCTTATCCCTTTTGTCTCGTCCCACAAATTATAAATATCCAAAATATGTGCAAGACCAAATACTTTCACTAACTCTAATAGAAATAAGATAACTAAGTGGTTTGTTTTTTTTAAGTTTATGAGACAAGCTTTTGGTCTTTGAACAATAGAAAAGTCCAAGAAAGAAGCACCAAAATATCTAAATATGCACAAAATGTTATTGTGGTTGGTCCACATATGACCATTTTTGTAATCAAACAACTATACACCAATATTTTGAATGTTTTTAAGCTAGTCTATAGTTAGGGACATGAATTAGCATTTTCTATGTTATTTTAGGTTTGAAGATTATTTTACACTAAATGGTAGTGCTTGTGACTTAGGGAATCCTTAAATTCAGGAGCAAAATATTCAGCACTCAAAAACCTTTCCAAGTCATTCTTTGTTCTTAAGAGCAAATTCAAAACCTTCTCATTTGCATTTGCCTAAAACTCAATTCTCAAACTTATAGTTATGGAGTTTTTATCTCCATCTTTAACTTCTCCTTATGTGACAGCACCAACTAGCCCAACTTCTTACATGGTGCAGTATCATAGCGCTCCGGCTAGTCCAGGTAAAAAGTTTGGTAGTGTTACAATTGATGGCGCTTGTGAGTTGACCTTGAGTGATTTTGAATTTGAAACGAGTAAAAAGTTTGATAATTGCATGGAGTTTGGGACGTGCGAGAACGTTGAGCACTCCAACGATGATCAATCATGGCACGAAAAACGAAGAGAGCGGGGTGGCTCACTCCCTGATTTGGCATTTGCTGATGAACTTTTCTCTAATGGTCAAGTCATGCCCCTTAAACTACCACCAAGGCTCCAATGTGACAACAATGACACGAAATATACTAGCCAACGATCGATTACATGTTCAACTATCGCTCCGAGTGCAATGGTTAAGTCTCCGTTTGCTCGCCGGAACGTTGATCCTTTCGTTGTTGCCATGCAAAAGGTGATGAAGGAAGAAAATAGAGGGAGAAGTAACAATTCAAATCACCATAAACGAACAAGGTCACTCTCACCATTTAGAGCCAAAAATATGGAATGGACTATTGAGGAAACGAGACAAGAAATTGTGTCCATGACACCAATTCAACCTTCAAGCCCAAACATAAGAAAGCCCATTGAGTCTAAGGCCAAGGGAGCATCATATGGAAGATGGGTTCTAGACCATTCTATGACTATTGGGCCAGGCCCAAAAGAATCCAAGAAGCCCAAAAACTTGCTTTTTGGAAAGAAAGAGCCCAAGCCCAACAAGCCTACTTCAAATGGTGTTGCTCAAGAGTACTCTACTATAGGGGATGTTTTTATGGAAACCAAAATGCAAAAATTCAAAGGAATGTTAGTGAAATATGCATCATTTAGAAATTATAATAGTGAAGGAAAGATGAATAATCCAATATCAGCTATATGGAAGCCAAATTACTTCAAGAAATTGAGTTTCAAGTTCAAGGGAAATGGTAATGGCAATGTGAGTAAAAAGGTAAATGGAGGGGAGCCAAAGTTGGTGATTGTGAAGTACAAACCAGCACTTTGTTTGGGTTATGGACTTGAAAAAGCTTAAAGAAAGATATGTCTATCAATAGTATTTTTGGTTCTTTATTTTGTCCTACAATGTAAACTTGAAACTTTCTTTATTTAGTGATAGAAAAGGAAGTCATAGGATTTTCATTTGATAGGATAAGTGATTTATGTTCCATATAGAGTTGAACAAATTTGTGAGAGTTTCTCTTGAAAGAAAAGTTTTCTGTATTATTAGATGTCATTAACAAACCAATCTCTTTCATTGATCAAAAGAAAATATATCCAGTTATGAAATCGAGTTTTTGTGGTTGTAGTTATTTAGAACAAGTGCTTCTCCTCTTTATATGCCAGTATTTTCCCCCATGTCCTCCACGTATATCACTCTTACCTTGTCCCGAATAACTTCATTTCTAATCTTATTTATTATGCACATCCACCTTAATATCCTTATTTTTTCGATTTTCATCTTATAGACATGGAAATATTAAATTAGCTCATTTTGTATCTTTTTAAATAATGGTAGCTTGCGCGCACTCGGCTATTAGCTCCTTTTTTTTCTTTATATATATATATATCCTTTCATTGATCAAAAGAAACCATAAAGGTGGTAAGAGATAAATCAAGAATCTAATTTCTTAGTACAAGAAGCTATACTAAAGCTTTAATAGATTCACTAAACAAATCAATCTGTAAACGTGGTAATTATTTTACAAACAATTTGGAGTTGTGGAGAAGCAAATAAGGCAATCTCTGCAGTATCAAAACAACCTCTTCTAACTCCCCCGCTGATCACAAACAATAGACATGACTGAAAAAAGGCACTGAAAATGCTAGTGGAAGTGAACTTCTAAGTTCTTGTGTAACTATTTCACATTCTAAAGGAACAGATGAGCTTTTGTAATGGTGATCTTTTTGCCAACAACAGTGAAGCATTAAGCGAGTAACTTCCAAATACTCTTTTTCAACTTACTCCAACGCATCGGTTGGCCAGAGGTGTCTCCACATAGAAATCTCTTCGTTGCTCTGAAGCTTCCGAATTCCTCCATAAAATCCATCAGCTTCATTTCCTTCTTCGCGATGATCTTTCCTATCAATGGTTGTTGTTCTCCACCGCGATCCAGGAGTATATTGATTGAACTCTAGAATTACAGTATCTGCAGGTACCACATTGATATTCAGAAACCATGACAACACACTAGAACGAAAAAGTTTCGAGTAGCAAGATTAAAGATATATAGTATTAGTTTTCTAGTACTGAATTGATTTTTCCTTAGAACAGTTCATATCTGCTAGAGTATGTAATCCTCTTGTTACTCCATTCCCCCGACCCCTTTTTCATTTACAATGTGAGATATTACACCTTTGAAACCTTACATCAAGTTTCAACTAATTGAAAGAGAGGACTTGGCTAAATGAGGCCTTAGAGCGAAATAGATATAGATGATTCGTATAGCCGACTTAAAAATGAAGAACAGTTTTTGATGGATTAAATGAAGGCTTGAGGACTTAACCATTTTTTAGGAGATCTTCTCAACTGCAGGTACCACATTGGATGAGACGAGGTCATTGGGCCTAGAATGGATGCTATCAGATTTGATTGTAGTATAATTGGGAGGATAATATTGGAAGTCGGCTTTGAAATTGGCTATAGTTCTTGTAGAAGGAACGGGAGCTCCATGACCTGTTGGTCTAATGAATGGTTATGAATTCGGTATGTTTCTTTAATCATCGGCAGCGGGATCCGAGGAAGGGCCCACCGGACCACAAAGGTCTATTGTACGCAACAATACCCTGCATTTCTACAAGAGGTTGTTTCCACGGCTTGAACCCGTGACCTTTTGGTCCCGTGGCAACAACATTACTAGTTACGCCAAGGCTCCCTTTCCTACTATTACTAAAAGATGAGTTTAAAATCTATGTAATATTTAATGGGTGTAGAGTTAGGGGCCAGAAGTTAATCTTTTGAATTATGAAAGATCTTGACAAACTTCACAAAAAGAGAGTAGTGTTTGAAGCAATGCATACTGGTGTACTAAATGTGAAACTAGGACTTTAGGATTCACCAATATCAGTTGATCCAAGAATAGTAAGACTGAGAAAATAAAAAATCTTGGATAAATACAATAATCTCAATATTAAAAGGCAGAATAATTCCAGCTCCATAAGAAAGAATCATAGGCTGAGAGAATTACAAGTCTCTTTCAGTTTGCTTATCATTAAATATGCTCCACTGAGACGGCACTTATGATCATGTTGGAAGAAAAGATGACAAACTGAATAGGACTTTGTCTTGGGGACCAATTGTGTGGCATAAAAGATGGGCCCACATGCAAAATGAAGGGAAGAAAAGGTTTATTTTGTGATAATGAACTAAGCTCCCGCTATGCACAGCGGTACAGGGAAGGGTCGGACCACAATAGATACGTAGCTTTACCCTGTATTTTTACAATAAGCTGTTTTCACGGCTCGAACCCGTGACCTCCTAGTCACATGGAGGCAACTTTACTAGTTACACCAAGGATACCTTCGATAAGGATGAATTGACAATTTCATCAAAAAAATTTAAAGATGTAAAGCACGTAGACTACAAACAAGTAATGTGTGTGAAAATCTTGAATGTAAACAACTAGGCAAGTCCACAAGCTTTTGTAGGTCCACCCTTTGTTCGGATGGTTAATAACAACAATAATATCGATCTAACCATAATATATGTCTTGTTGTTCTTATAGTGGACCACAAATGAGACTTGTGATCTTGAATTTGACATGCGCGAAGGGGTACTGATGTTTACGTTTCTTGAATTTTGGCCCGTTTAGTAATGGAGTTAGTGGTGTACAAGTATATAGCTAAATCTTGGATTTTAGCCCGTTTAATAAGACAGTTGACAGATAAGTGGTAAGTAAAGCTACAGACTAGATTCTCCAACTTAGTGTAAAAGTATATGGCTAAAAAACACTACTAGCTATAGTAGATGTGAAAGGGGAAATAACTCACCACTATCATGACAACGGCAGTAAAACTCATTTCCATCACATGTTTCCAAGTGGCCTACAATACCATACCACCAGCCTGCAAAAGTATGCCCTAAAAATTCAAAGATTGCAAAACCAAAAGATAGATTTGTTCATATCTTCAAGATTCAAACACCAATCAAAGTAAGTCACGTTTCCTAGAAAGAAATTGATAGTGGACTCAAATCAAAAAATAGGAATCCTAAGTTTCTGTTGATCAATTGATGCAACTTTCTACCAAACAAGAAAGACTGGCCACCTTCCATTTGAAAAACAATGACTTTCTCCAATTCATTTTATACTGACCGCGATTGACTTTTTACACGTACCAAAAGTATCTTTAGAGCTTGTAATTTGAATATTTCATGTCATTTCATTAAATCATAAGATCATATACAATGGAAGAGATGAGTAGGAACTAGGAATTAACTGTTCATAGCACACCCAACATGTACTGCTGAAAATATATCCCCAAATTCATCAATAGTGAAAAAGTTCCACTATGTCCATCAAAAAGTTGTGGTCAATTAAGGCAGGCTTAATAGTTGAACACGTTTTGGGAGATCAAGAGAAGAAAAAAAGGGGGACCTTTCTTGAAAAAAAGAAAAAGATTCTAACAAGTTGGAAATAGGACTAGGATTAGTCCTCTTTCCTAGATACTACCAGGAAGTTTGTTTTGTAACACATCATCCACAATTAAGGAACATTAGAATAGTAGCTGACTTCACCAAAATAAAATAAAATAAAATAAAGGGCAGCCCGGTGCACTCAGCTTCCGCTATGCGCAAGGTTCGGAGAAGGGCCGGACCACAAGGGTCTATTGTACACAGTCTTACCCTACATTTCTGCAAGAGGCTGTTTCCACGGCTCGAACATGTGACGTTCTGATCACATGGCAGCAACTTTACCCGTTTACGCCAAGGCTCCCTTAGACCAAAATACAGTATGGCAAATAATTACACTTCTTCAAAAAGAATGAAAATGGTAGAGAATGTTGGAAGAGTTAATGGAGGAACAAACCATAAGGAAATTCTTTGTTTCTTCTCCATTGAATCTCAATGTGATCACCAGGGCATAATTCAGTTAAGCAATCAGAGATATAAAGATCATGTGGAGAAGTATCAAGAGGGGGAGCTCTTAATCTATCCCATGTTACACCTGTCTCTATTGCAATTGCCCTCCTTCCATGTGGAGGATATCTGCAAAATAAATTATAGAAACAAAACTAATTTTTCACAACTCATTTACATATATTATTACAACAAGAAAAGCATTTCTTGAACTTCTAATTTCATATGTAGCAAAAAGGAATGTAACAGGAACTTATATCTAACTTACAATCAGTGGCCGGAGTCAGTGGACAAAGCCGGAAAATTACAATGTATAGCTAGGTCAAAAAATTATTTTCATGTATATATACTATATGTTGAATCCCCTAATTAGCCTCTCCGTGTATTTAACTTCTTTATATTTTGACACCTATTAGTGAAATTTATGGCTCCGACACTGCTTACAATGACAATTCCACTGGTTTTAGCCCACAAAAAGAGGAGAAACATTTAAGAATCAAGATTTGTGAGTATATATTTCCAATTACCTAGCCTGGAAAGTGTCATTTCTTAGATCATAGCTAAGCTCAGCATCATAGCAAGATAGCATAAAACCAACATGCCCATTCTGCAAATTAGAAACAGAGAAAATAATCTTATTAACAGTTACATTTCACAAAAGGAAACGATTCAAACTGAAGATTTGAAGGAAGAAATTTGATGATACCTCTCGATTGTAAACTTGAGCAGGGAACCAAAACTTGCCAGATTCAAGAGCAAGATACCAAGACATAACTGAATCAACAGGTGGTGGGGTATGTTTTTTCTTGATACTACTAATGCTAGAATTAGATCTACTAACTAATGAAATAGGCCAAAACTGAGAGAGGTAAGTCATAAAACCTCTTTGTTTAGCTTGGTTAAAGAAACTTGAATCATTTCTTGAAGCAATACGCCACTGCCATTCCCTATAAGCAGCAGGTCCAATAACTCTACCCCATTTTTCTTTCATATGTCTTTCCCAAAGATAATCACTTTTGCATTTCTGTTTCAGAAAACTACAAACACTGGCCATATTGCAAAGTCCCTCAGGGGGGAGCCTCTCAAGAATACAATCCAAAGCCAATTCAGGCAAATCAAGAACAGACATTTCTGAATTTGGATCAACATTCTCTACTCTAGAGCTGAAACTCTTTCTCCTAAGTGACATTCTTGAAGTAATAAAACGGATAAAACCAGCTTCTAAAAATCCTTTCTTGAAAGGTTTCAAAATCAAGAAATCTTTCCAAAAATAGATTGATAACAATCTGACCTCAGAACTCCATAAGGGAAGTGGTTTAAGGGAAAGAGACTTATAAAGGAAAGTGATGAAGGTGAAGCAAGTTATCAATAAGAAAAGCATTTGAAAAAAGGTTTTTGATGATTCAATTTAAGCATAAATCATGTGGGGAGAAGATCAAAAGTTAGGTAAATAAATAGAAACTCATTTGTTTTTACTCTATCTTCCTACTATATAACAATTATTAAACTACAACTCTACTTAAAAAGGAGATAAAGGGGATCCCCACCAATCCCTTCCAAAAATACAGGTTTTATCCTTCTATTGGTTTGATGAAGCCCACCAAAACAAAGAGTGGGCCTCACCAAAAGTCTAACAAGATTGACTAAAAACAAAGCTTTAACTAAATAAAATCTATTACTATATACACAATCCTTTTACTCTTATGAGCAAAAAGAAATAAAACAAAGGATAAGTGGTCACATAAATTTAGACACAACAGCAAAAGGAAAGTGGAATACTTCTCCTCTATTTATGTTGTTCTCAAATTCCCATATCAAGAATCCAGTAGAGAGTGCAAGATCAGTTCATATACACAATAAAGATTGGATTTTTTTTTTCTTTTATTGTATTCTAAGATGGGAAAACAGATCTGATATGGGTCTCTGACACCTGGAAAAATCCCCTAATGATGAAAAAAGTAGGAGATAAGTCCAGATACAAAGACCCCTCCTTTTATCAAAAATACCAACTTTTTATAGTACAAATTTATGGGGAACAAACAAAGGTCACCAACCTCTTTCTTGAAAAAATCAAAGATTGTATATTGAAAAACCAAAACTATGTGATTTTATTTATTTAGACTCCCAATTGAGGTAATTATACAAAGGCAAATGAAGAAGAAAATATGGAGATGAATGTAAAAACAAATAATGGATGATTGAAGTATGGAAGTTTTAAACAAGTGGGGTTGTTCCCTTTTCAATCATCCACCTAAATTCTTCATCACAAAAAACAAAAAAAATTGACCACTACCCTTTATTTTTCTCACTATTTCTTGGAAGTACGGAACAAGAAATGGTAAGTTGAGCAAAGAACCAATGAAAACAAGGCAAAAACAAGAAAGCTGAAATGTGTGGTTTATAGTTGAAGAGAAGCTTATGGATTGGTTAGTTTTATTTTGTTATTTTGTGGATTTCAATGCAAAAGTTTTTGGATTTGCTCTCCCACAGCAAGTAGCACCGCCCAAAACACAACACCCCTATTGGTTGCTACTAACTAACATACACACAAGTGGGAGGAAATAGCGGCTAAACCAGTAAATGCAATTGTTGGTAGTATTATGTGTTATTCTAAGATGCAAGATTATAACAGTAACAATAACAATAATAATAACAAATGCAGTTTGGTGCATTAAGTGGATGTTTGGATATTAGAATTGTGAAATTCCGAAAAAAAAAACGAAAAAGAATTTCAAGTAAAAATTATATTTAAAAATTAAAGTTGTGTTTGGACATGAATATAATTTGGAGCTGATTTCAAATTTTTGTAAGTGGTTTAAAGTAAAATTTTGAAAGAAAACTTTTTCGAGCTTTTTAAATTTCCTAAAGATTCCAAAATTCAACTTCAAGTGAAACTTGTATTTTTCATGGCAAAACACTGATTCCGGAAAAAAGTAAAAAACAAAATCAAAAAAAGCATTTTTTTTATGGCCAAACAGAACCTAAGTTCCATATGTGCGAGTACGAGAAAGTTCAAAAGTACTTTTGGTGAGAAACAATTTGCTTTTGGCTAATTTACTTAAAAGGCACTTCTGAGTAGCAATTGGTGTTTTGTCAAGTTTTTAAAAACTGCTTCTAAGTGTATTTTTCTCAAAATTGCTTTTCAAAAAAGTATTTTTGGAGAGAAACTATTTTTTTCTGCTTCTGTTTCTACTCAAAAATACGTTTTTTCCCTCTAAAAGCTTGGCCAAACACTTCAACTTTGAAAAAAAATACTTTAAAAAAAAGTATTTTTGGCTTTGAGAAGTCTGGCCAAACAGGCTATAAGTCTTATGTAAATAGTCTTAGCTTGTAATTTTGCCGGAAAATTCATGATCTCTAGCTCTAACGGCGATAATTTTTACCGTTGCACCAACAATAATAACAACAACAACAACAATAATAATAATAATAATAATAATAATAATAATAATAATAATAATAATAATAATAATAATAATTGAAAGGTGAGAGTGTAGCTCATCTACAGCTACAACAAGATTGATGATCTTATATGCCTAATTCCACCAAAACCAATCGTGAATTTTGTTTCCTTTTTTGGGTTTGTTGGCCAATGCAAGCAAGAATATGTACTCCTATTTGGTTTCAAAACAGAAAAAAAAACACTTAGCTACAATATATGCTGTCTATATATACTATATAGACTTTATCTTATATCAAGTCTAAGGCTCTTTTATGATTTTTGTGTATAACTATATGATGTTTTTTAGCCATTGATTTCATTAATTCAAATTTATGCTGCACGGTGAAAGAAAAAAAATTGTGCCGTGTAAAAATTATTAAAAATAATACTCATTTTCTACCAATGATTTCTCTATTTTTGTAGCTCGAACTCAAAACTTTGACTAATGGTGGTGATCTTTTATGATTTAGTGTACTCTTACATTAGTTTTTTCTTCGTTTATTGTAGGATTGTTTAGGTTTACATTTATTGTCTAAAATAAGAAAATAATTTATTGTTTATTTAATTAAGATAACAATATCTCTACCTTCACAAGATAGGAATAATGTGTGTATACACACTACTCATTTCAAACGTTACTTGCGAGATTACACTAAATTTTTTTATGACCTTGATTGATTAACTTAGAGGGAAAAGAATGAAAAATGCCCCTAGTAAGCAAGATTTATAAGAAACAAGAAAGTCAAAAGGGAACTATTCAATTAATCCATCAAAATTTCGTACTCTCCAATCAAAATTCAAAAAAATAGTCAAAGTCAACCTCTTTCTTATGAAAAAAAATCATCTTTTCTAAACTCCCTTTGTGAAATATTAAAAACAAGTAAAATATGACCAAAATCATATCCTTATTTTGTTAAATATAAATAACTCTAATAAAGAAAATGAATACAAGTTTGTCATCGTGACTAAAATCATAAGTAATTTGAAACAATTACCTCATAAAATTATATCGTAGATATTATGCGATTAAAACTTATACTATAATGAGTACTATAGTGAAATACAAATTCAAAGAACGAGTATTATCCTATGGGGTAAATTTCACAAATGTATATATAACTATGACTTTTTTCACCAAAGTCATATAACTTTGTTTTCTCACACAAAAATCATATAACTATGATTTTTTTTTCCACAAAAGTCATATAATGCTGTTTTCTCACACAAAAATCATAAATCTTTCATTAACTCACATAAAAATCATAGAGGTCGGAAAATAAATATTTTCTTGCTTTATGTTTTTTTATTTTTTATTTTCGATCTAATTAATAATTACCCAATAAAAATAGGAAAAAAATGAGTATATTTTTAGCCCTCCCAAAAATAATAGCCGATAAAATATTTTTTTATATATGTGTGTATTATATACATATAACATACACATTCTATATATATATATTGGCTAACAATGCCATTAGTTTCGACCAGTCAGTTAATTTTATATTTTTTTGTTAAAATAGGAATGACCCAACCGAGTCTGACCCAATAATCATATATGCAAGTTAAAATAATACGAAAAGTTAATTCTTCCCCCATAAAAACTTAGTTCGGAATGCATGAGTTTCTAACACAAAAATAAAGAAATAAAACGTATAATTAGACAACACTTCAAATGAAAATGCTATCAATTTCAATAAAAATGTTGAAAAAAGAAGAAGATAGAAGTATCATATTTTTGAAGAATTCACTATTCACATTTAGTATTGTTTTAATTTATATATATATATGAGTATTGGGTCGGGTGAGCCAGGTCGAGTTGGGTCATCCCAATTTTAATTGGATTATTATTTATTAGGCTGAAAATAAAAAGTAAAAACCACAAAATAAGAAAATACTACTGAAAATTTATATTTTTCGATCACTATGATTTTTGTGTGAGTTAGTAAAAGTTTTATGATTTTTGTGTGAGAAAATATAGTTATATGAATTTGGGGGAAAAAAGTCATAGTTATATGATTTTTGTGTGAGAAAAATAAATTTATATGACTTTGGTAAAAAAAAATTATAGTTATATGACCGTTTGTGAAATTTACCCTTATCTTATGATTTTAACTTTTTCAACACTAAACTTAAATATTTTCCTATTTGTTAAGAGAAAGTCATAAGTATGTTAACGCTAACAACTTGTTTGGATAGTTGTTACATATCGTTTTATGATGTATCGTACTGTATTGTATTATATTGTACTGTATCGTTTGATGAATACAATATTTGGATAAAATTATTTTAAAAAAATATTCATGTGAAATTTAATTTGCAATTATTTGGACTTGCTGTTGCCAGCCTAAATCTTAGGAAGCAACACGAAAGATCTTGCTAACATCTTAGATCTATACTCGTTCGTGTGAATACAATTATTCTTTAATTTATTTATTGGTGATATATCAATTTATTATCCCACCAACCATATCTTATATCTCAATAATATATTTGTCATGCAACTCCACTTTGTATCTGAACTACCCAACGTGTTAGCTTTTTCTCACACGCTATTATGACATCAAGAACTTAATATAGTTTTATTTAAGTTTTTCACAAGATAGAATATGGCCAAAATGGCATAGCATAACCGTTTTTACCGGCGGTTAATGAAAAATAGTCAATGTTTGTAAATCTATTGAAAAGTAGTCGCTATTTAAGGCGGAGATAAAATATGAACATAAGTACCCTAACTGAAATACAGAAAGTTTCAGCATAACATGTTGGATTATGGAACCCATGCATATAAACTTCGAGCATATTATATTGGAACTCCAGCACATTATGAATTTCACCTCATTATGATGGAATCTCATATATAAAAAATTCGAACTCCACCATATTATGCTGGAATTTTTCCGATTTTTATGTGTGTTTTAGTTCATGTTTTATTTTTACATGGAAAAATAGCTAAATTTTGATTATTTTTAAAATTATGACTAATTTTCAATTAGCAGTGGTAAATCAGACTATTTCTGATTTCTTCCCGTAGAATACAGAGAGAGTACTAAAGGTCTATCTAATTATATTATTGACCATGTTAATAAATAACCCGTTTGCAGCTATATTTAGTGTAATATAGCCACTAATGTCTAGATATGCCATTTAGTGTAGTATAGAATACAGCCACTTTGAAAATGTCATGGTAGAACATATATAGGCCCGTTTGGACATAAAATTTGGTTGAAGTTTTTTCCAAATAAATTTCACTTTTTTTTAAGTCAGCTTTTGTTCATAAAATTTTCGATTTTCACTTGAAAATATATTCTGAAAATTTTCGAAAATTTGAAAACTCCAAAAAGTTATTTTTTAAAATTTTCACTGAAATCACTCACAAAACTTCAAAAACAACCCAAACTGATATTTATGTCCAAAAGCTTTTCAAAATTCTCACTCAAATCACTCACAAAACTTCAAAAACAACCCAAACTGATATTTATGTCCAAAAGCTTTTCAAAATTCTCACTCAAATCACTCACAAAACTTCAAAAACAACCCAAACTGATATTTATGTCCAAAAGCTTTTCAAAATTCTCACTCAAATCACTCACAAAACTTCAAAAACAACCCAAACTGATATTTATGTCCAAAAGCTTTTCAAAATTCTCACTCAAATCACTCACAAAACTTCAAAAACAACCCAAACTGATATTTATGTCCAAAAGCTTTTCAAAATTCTCACTCAAATCACTCACAAAACTTCAAAAACAACCCAAACTGATATTTATGTCCAAAAGCTTTTCAAAATTCTCACTCAAATCACTCACAAAACTTCAAAAACAACCCAAACTGATATTTATGTCCAAAAGCTTTTCAAAATTCTCACTCAAATCACTCACAAAACTTCAAAAACAACCCAAACTGATATTTATGTCCAAAAACAACTCTAAATTTCAAATACCATTTTCACTTGAAAAATTTTTTCACCATTTTTTCGAATTTTATAGTTCTTATGTCCAAACGCCTACATAGAGTACTTAAGGTTGTCTTTTTACTGGCTACGACTTTCATTATTTACAGTTTAAACTCATAAATCCAATTCATTTGCAATCATGTCCCAAACTTGAACTTTATTACTCTTATATATAAAGTAGGGCAAGGATCGCTTTTAGCCCCCATCTGACGAGCGCTAAATACAACATAAAATTGATGCTCGCTAATCAAAGATAGTATAGTAAAATATCGTCTCCACAGTGATTGAATTTAAATAATGTTCGAGTAATTTCTGGACTAATTGTTATTCAGGAGGATCAACACTTGAGTTAAGTGATTATAAACTACGTTAACTACCAAAATAAAGCAATTGACAATTGACAGCAAGAAATTGGAGATTCAAATAGTTGGTTTCTTACCAATGTGAGGAATAAGGGGTTGACATGATAGGTGCAAGATAATTGTTTGGGATTTAACTCTAGTTTAATTCACTCTAATGTTCGAACGATTCTCACGAATTCACTCGAAGATAAGTTCAAACGTGTAGTCAAGACTCCTCTCTCAATTAAATCTTAACTCTACGAGGTGAATTAATACAAGCACTGTGAAAGTATGCAAGCATTATTTAATGGATTAGTCTCTAGGAAAACGTCTCTCGAATATTCTCCTATCTTGACTTAATCACAATTCACCAAGCTCTTTCGATTACTTAAGAGAATCAATGAATTACATCAAACAAAACAATGCAAAGATAATCACCAAAATATTCTTCTTTCCATTAAATAGACCGGTGAATAAAGTTGCAACAATTCAAGGTTCCATAAACGAATTCAAGCAAACAGGGGGCGGCCCCACCAATTTCGTGACCTAAAGCCAAACTTTATGAGGGGCCTTGAATTTTTTATTAATAAAAAATATTTTATTTTTATTTGAAATCTATTTTTCTAACTTTTTTTAGATGCAAAGTTATTATTAATTTTTTATAATCAATTTCTCCTAATAAGTCTTTCTCAATTGACAATATAGCTAATTCATCTAATATCTTTGAGACATTGTTGATCGTAGGTAAGGTTTTATCGATTTTAATTTTGAAACACTTTTTTCCGTGGAAGTAACGGTAATAGGAGTTATTAACATTATTCTATAAGTAATATTGGCATTTAAAAAATAATCAAACATTTTTATTTGATTGAGTATATCAATTAAATTATTATCTTCTAATTGTACTAATTTTTAAAATATTTTTAATTCAAAAAATAAATCTAAACTATCAATATCGGGCTGATTATTATGATTTAAGGAGCATTCAAGATGAAGGCAATATGTTTTCAAATTTTCATCAACTAGTAATCTCAGTTTTTACCGCTAAATATAAAACCAAAAATATTTTCATATACGTCTAATTGTTCAAATCTATTTTAAAGTGAAAATAACCTTGTCTACTACTCTCTCCGGTCCATAATAAGTGATTTTTTTGACTTTAATTTGGTCCAAAATAAGTGTCCTTTTATATAATCGAGAAGGAATTAACTTTATTTTTTTAAAATTTGCTCTTATTTACATACTCAATGTGTCAAGTTAACAATATATAAATTTTAATTAAGGATAATTCAGTCAAAATACAATTTTGTTATAGGATTCAGTATTTTCTTAAGAGGCACATCAAATGTTAAAAAGTCATTTATTATGGACCAGAGGGAGTATGTATAAAAAGTAATCAACTCTAAAGAAGTTTGAGAGATTTTGAGATTTCTCTATTAATATTCTCCTCAAATTGTTTCTTCCTATATATTACACGTTTTTTTTATAAAATTCGGGTTCAATATTAACTTCAAATGTAACTTCCTTGGGAGAAATAAAAGTAGTTGCAAATCCTTCGTCTCTTTATTTGTTAAAGGCCAAATACATAGACAACCACCTAAACTTGGCACCAATTTCCACTTACACACCTCAACTAAGACTTGTTCCTATTAGACACTTTAACTTAAGTCAATCTATACCTATTAAACACTTTGTGACTAACCCGTACACAAAATACATTGCGTGAAATTCACACGCACTTACATGATAGAATAAGGAATAAAAATGCCAAGTGTCTTTTCAGTTAAAAAAAGATTTTGTGAAAATGAAACAAATAAAACAGTCGCCGCACCCCCTTCATCCCTCTCACTATTTCCGGCAAATTTCAGAGTTATCTTGCTCTGAAACAAAACAAGTGCTGAAAAATTCAGGGCTACGGCAAATGCTTTTATGGTCGGTGTTTGATGGCAGAGAGTTGAAGAAGGTGGTGTTGGTGAGGCAACGATGGAACTGAAACAAAGCATGTCACATAGGAGTTTGACGGTGTTGGAGAAATCGCGGCGATAACAATTAGAAATTTATGTGAGGTGTCCAATTTCCCTAGCCTCCTGATTTTTCAAAGTGAGTCATCGAATTTAATGAGAATAAGGGTTTGATAAACACTGGAAGACGACAACGTTCGAGGAATATCATAATCGGAATTACCGTCGGCAGTTGCAGTGGTGGCGGTTAGGTTGGTATAGCTCTCTATTATAAAGTCCATCATATTGCACAAAGAGTAAAGTATTGGAAAATATGCGCCTACACGTTTTTCTTTTTTGTAGTTATATGAGGTCCTGAAAGATCTGTAGAGAGAGTTAAACAGAAAGAGATGAATTTGTATTTTTGTAACGACCCGGCCGGTCGTTTCGAGAGTTATAACCCCTTTTTTCTCATTCCTACTTCTTTTTGGTGTTATTCAGCTATATTATGTTATATCAGGTTAGTGGGTTCGAGTCCGGAAGGAACTCGGGACACTTAGTCTCAAAATTGAAAAAAATAATTGAGTTAGAAAAGTGGACCGGATATGGACCTATGTGTAAATGACCTCGGATTTAAATTTTGATGATTCCAATAGCTCTGTATGGTAATTTTGGGCTTAGGAGCATGTCCGTAATATTATTTAAAAGTCCGTAGAGGAATTAGGCTTGAAATGCCGAAAGTTTTATTTTTGAGAAGTTTGACCCGGGGGTTGACTTTTCGATATCGGGGTCAGAATCTGATTCTGAAAATTGAAATACCTCTGTTATGTTATTTAGGACTTGTGTGTAAAATTTGAAGTCAATCGGACGTGATTTGATAGGTTCCGGAGTTGTTTGTAGAAATTAGAAATTTCAAAGTTCATTAGGCTTGAATTGGGGTGTAATTCATGGTTTTAGCGTTGTTTGAGGTGATTTGAGGATTCGACTAAGTTCGTATGATGTTTTAGGACTTGTTGGTATATTTGATTGAGGTCCCGAGGGCCTCGGGTGAGTTTCGGATGGTTAACGGATCAAAAATTGAACAAGAACAACTGCTGC
Organism: Nicotiana otophora; assembly: GCA_000715115.1. Lineage (NCBI taxonomy): Eukaryota > Viridiplantae > Streptophyta > Magnoliopsida > Solanales > Solanaceae > Nicotiana > Nicotiana otophora. The sequence continues at coordinate 60,899 of AWOL01S0031914.1, forward strand.
AATTTCCTTCTGTTGGAAATTGCTTCTGCCCAGAAATCGAGCCCAGATGTGAGCCCAGATCGAGCTCAGGGTCGAGGGCCATGATCGAAACCCAGATCGGGCCCAGAGTAGAGGGCCATAATCGAAGGCATGATCGAGCCCAGGATCGAGGGTGAGGACCGAGGATGTCCGGGCAGAATTATAAAAACAGGGATTTCGTCCCATTTACCATTTTTGACAAATTGAAGCTTGAGGAGAGGCGTTTTTTGTTATATTTTCAAGGAAAACTTGAGGTAAGTCCCTTGTGATCATTTCTACTCCATAATATTGAATTATCATCGAATAATCCGACTAGATTACATGATTTTGAGGTGTAAATCGGAGATTGGAACTTAGAAATTTAGAAATTAGATTTGTAGATTTGAGAGTCGAGTTGAGGTCGAATTTTGGTAAAATTGGTATGGGTAGACTCGTGGTTGAATGGGCTTTCGAATTTTGTAACTTTTGTCGGGTTCTGAGACGTGGGCCCCACAGGCGATTTTTGAGCTAATTTTCGGATTTTTATGAAAAATCATTATTATGTTGTGGAATTAATTCCAATGAATTTTATTGACTGAAACGAATTATTTGTGACTAGATTCGAGGTATTCGAAGGCCGATTTGCCAGGCAAAGGCATAGCAGAGTAAAAAGTTTCACGTTTTGAGGTAAGTAACGATTGTAAATCTAGTCCTGAGGGTATGAAACCCCGGATTTTGTATCATTCTACTATTTTTAGTGACGCACATGCTAGGTGACGGGCGTGTGGGCATGCACTGTTGGGGATTTGTGACTTGGTCCGCCCCGTAGCAACTGTAAAGTTGCATACTTTGCTGAAACCATTGATACTTATATGTTTTAGAAAGATTTTCTATAAATTGTGCTGAATGCCATGTTTGGGCCTCGCGCCAATGCTGTTTGGACCCTTAGGGGTTGTTTCTTACCATTCTCTCACTGTTTTCGATTGAAAAATCTATACTCGGTCATGTTTATATTTGTTTACCGCATAACTCAGTTTTATGATTCTATTTTGATGCATATAAATATTTTGGGCCGAATGCCCTGTTTTACTGAAATGCCCGAGGGCCTGATTTGTGAGGATGAGCGTGGATCAGGGCTGCCCGCCCGTAGCATACTTTATGACTGAGTGAGGTCGAGGGCTTGATTTGTGAGGATGAGTGTGGATCGGGGCTGCCCGCCTGCATCATACTTTATTGTTATCGCGCGTGAGTTGTCCGTGCAGATTATAGCGCTTGGGCTGAAGAAGCCCCTCCGGAGTCTGTACACACCCCCAGTGAGCGCAGGTACCTACTGAGTGCGAGTGCCGAGTGCTGAGTGACTGGGAGGCAAGAGTGATTGTGAGGTATGCCCGAGTAGCAAGAGTGATTGTGAGGTATGCCCGAATGGCAAGAGTGATTGTGAGGTATGCCCGAGTGGCACGAGTGACTGTGAAGTTTGCCCGAGGGGCTGTATATGAGTGATGTTGTCCCCGAGGGACTGTTTATGATTTCATCATTTTTGCTCACCTTTGCATTGAGCCTTTGTTTGAAAAATTGTTGGAAAAATATCTTTAAATGATTTTTACTGGAATTGGGTTTAAACGAGATATTTGATTCAAATCCTGATTGTTTTTGAGTATGTGGTATTTTACTGAGATTTCCGATATGAACGTTATATGCTTTATTGCTCGTCACTACTGCTCAGTCTTTATTTATTGTTGTTACTTACTGAGTTGGCGCACTCACGTTACTCCCTGCACCTTGTGTGCAGATCCAGGTGTAGCTGGGCACGATAGCGGTTATAGAGTGTTCTGGTTGCAGATTTTCTTGGAGATAGCAAGGTAGCTGTTTAGCGATCGCACTCCCTGCTCTTCTCCCTCATATCTTACTCTAGTTGTATTTAGCTATTTTTCGGGATAAGTTAGCCTTGATATTGTTAGACAGATTGTAGTATATGCTCATGACTAGTGACACCCCGATGTCAGGCTTTTCTTTTTCGCACTTCTGTTTTTCTTTGATTTGAACTCTTTAAATGGAGGTTTTATGTTAAATAACCTTGAAATTATCTTTGAAATAAAAATATCATTTTGTTTTGGAAATAAGTCGGCTTGCCTAGTTTCACGATAGGCGCCATCACGACAGGGATTAGTTTTGGGTCGTGACAGATTGGTATCAGAGCCTAGTCGAGTATTGGCTTATGTGGTCTCCAGGTCTTCTCTTTATGACTGTATCAGCGAGCGTCAGTATGATGACCCTCACTTGCTCGTTCTTCAGGACAGAGTTTGGAGAGGTGATGCTAGGGATGTGACTATTGGTGATGACGGGGTGCTGAGAATACAGGGCCGGATATGTGTGCCTAATGTAGATGGGCTTCGAGAGCTGATTCTTGAGGAGGCCCATAGCTCGCGGTATTCCATCCATCC
>AWOL01S0031914.1:65606-90558 GCA_000715115.1 Nicotiana otophora
GGTTGGATGGTTTGAGCCGGGTGAGGCTAGGCTCTTAGGTACAGACTTGGTCCAGGATGCATTATATAATATGAAATTGATTCAGGAGCGGTTTCGCACGGCACAGTCTAGGCAAAAGAGTTATATGGATAGGAAGGTCCGTGATGTGTCTTTTATGGTTGGGGAGAAGGTTTTGCTGAAGGTATCACCCGTGAAGGGTGTTATGAGGTTTGGGAAGAGGGGCAAGTTGAGCCCCCGGTTCATTGGGCCTTTTTGAGATGCTTCAGATGATAAGAGAGATGGCTTATAAGCTTGCCTTGCCACCCATCTTATCTAGTGTGCATCCAGTATTTCATGTTTTCATGCTCCGGAAGTATATTGGAGATCCGTCCCATGTTTTGGATTTCGGCACGGTTCAGTTAGAGGGTGATATGACTTATGATGTGGAGCCGGTGGCTATTTTGAATCGGCAGGTTCGAAGGTTGAGGTCAAAGGATATAGCTTCAGTGAAGGTGCAATGGAGAGGTCAGCCTGTGGAGGAGGCCAACTGGGAGACCGAGCGGGAGATGCGGAGTAGATATCCACGCCTATTCGAGACTTCAGGTATGTTTCTGATTGTTCACACTCGAATATGAAGTGTGGTACACGCATTGTGCCACGTAAGCTGAATGTGTCTAGTAGGCTAGTTTGAAGATACATTAAGTGCCTAATAGGAACAAGTCTCAGTTTAAGTGAAAATTGGTGTCAAGTTTAGGTGGTTGTCTATGTATTTGGCCTTTGTTAAATAAAGAAATCAAACATTTTCACTTCACATAACTATTTTTAAAAAAATATATAGAGAGAGTGAAAAATAATGTGGCCTCCACAAATGTGGGGCCTAAAGCAGTTACTTTACCTGCTTTATGGACGGGCCGCCCCTGCAAGCAAAGAACTAGAGTTAAAATCCAAAAATATTTATTAAAACATCATATCCATCAAAAACTAATGGAAACTACTCCATAATTATGGAGGAAGTCATCACAAATATAATTAAAGAGTAAGGAAGCATTAATCTAACATTACAATCCAAACTCCCGTATTAAATTGATGGAAAGATGATGAAATCCTTAGTCTTGTAGCCTCCAATGCTCTCCCAAAGTTTCCAAGGTCAAAAGTCCCTTCAAAAATATCTTTATGGTGTATTTATACAGTGTAAGAGTGGTCCCGTGTAAAATTACCTTTTTCAAGTTGAAACAGGAAAGTACTCTGAGAAAATCACACACGAGTGGTACGGCATGCGCCGCCCTCATGCGGGGTGCTAGTGGGAAAGTTCAAAGAGCACGTTCTAACTGTAGAGCAGAAATACACTGTCGCGCCGCCCCATGCAGCGCGGCAATGAAGTTTTTAAAGAGTGTTTCGTTTTCTTCGCGTTTTGACATCCAGACTTGGCTCCCGACCCCCAAACGCGATCCCGATTTAATCTCTTGGGCTTTTACTCAAACTTCAAGACTCCAACTTGTTCCATTTAGCTCTAGAATATCTGTTTAACTTGAAATCACTTTCTGCAAGGCATAAAACACATAATAAGTGTAATAACTTAACATTCAAACTCAAACACAAGTAAAGTGCAGTAATTAAAGTGCAAACTATGACTAAACATGTGATTTTAGCCTACCATCACTAGCCGAAACTATTTAGATCCGTTAGCCGAAAAAAATATATTTATACCTTTAGGAGTGGTCTAAAGTGGACATCACTATGAACTAGTCAATATAATTGGCTACAATGAAATGTATAATATAATAAGAGAACAAATTTGTTAAGGGGGAGCAGTAATAAAATTGGTTACCCTTAATTCTTAAAGCATGTCTCCAAAAGTTGAACCACTTAACTTTCAAAATTAAAATTTATCAGCTTTTGTTCACAGTGATGTCCACTTTAGACCACTTTCTTTTTTTGCGTTCCTATAGTGAGTTAATATTATAATATATTTATATCTCTAAGTGGTGAAAATGCACAAAAAGCTATCGCAATATATTCTTGAAAACGGGGAACATTATTTAAGAAAATGTCAGATACATTATTTTAATAGTTTTTTCAAGTAAAGAAAAGAGTAGAGATTTGTCATCAATCAAAAGTAAAATATCTATAATTAGTATTAAACAACTATTAATGGATTGTGGAGTTTGTAGTGTTAATGGTATGTAATAATAATAATAATAATAATAATAATAATAATAATAATAATAATAATAATAATAATAATATAATATAGAAGGTGTTTTTTCATATCATCCATGTATTTAAGCTGAGCACTGCTTAACTTAATTTTTTAGGATTTAATTTATATACGGATAGGATTTAACTTAATTTTTTAGGATTTAACAACATATTACTTGTATTTGACCTATTATAGCATTACTAATCACATTTATTGCAGACAGTTATATATAGATATTCATCTTTTGAAAGACGTGATAATGTAATATTTTGAATTATCATCGTATAAAAGTTAATTTAAATAATACTGCATTTATAGCGCAACTTAGACAAAGAAATTTCGAAAGGATCATATCTAATGATAAATTAATGTAGTCCTATTTTGATTTTGACTAAAAAATGTGTTAATTCGCAGCTTAAATTAACGTTTCTAAGTTCAATGCATTCGATCGAAAATTATAAAAGGTATTGCTACTTGCAAAAGTGGAAAGGTGACAGAATCTATAATCATTAATTTGCAATTATATCCTTAATTGGGAATTTGCCATTGGCAGTAAAGTGCTTCGTCTACTAGATAAAAAAAACTATTTTTTTGCTATTATTCGGTGTTAAGTACCTGCAATGAAGCCGGACTAAATTCGAATTTGCGTTGAAAAATCTTACTTTGGAGAGGGCGGAGGGGGAAGGGAAGAAGGGTAAAGCGCTTAGTGATAAAGATGACTCCATAGTCAGGGCTCGAACCCGAAACATCTTGTTAGATTTAAAAAAAATATATATTAAGAACCCATAAACGTGTCATATTTTGTTTTGAGACTAGATTAACATGACAATTTAAATTTAGATCGTAGATTTAGTCAAGGAATATGCCCTAGTTATCCTTTAATATTCTGTTGGCCACAAAAGGATATAAAAAAGTCTAAGGATGTGGATAGAGAAGTTTTTCAAAAATAGTGACGTACAAGGTTCAAATATCTTTTCTTAAACGGCTAAGGGTCAAATATAACCCTCTAATTTCGAAAATGATCTAAGAATACCGCTCGTTATACTATTGAGTTATTTATACCCCTGGTCATACTTTGGGTTCAAATATGATTAATGAGTCTTTTTAATTAATTAGAAGATATTTAGAATTGACCAACATGATGATAACACGTGTCCCTCCTTTTAAATGAGGGGTATATTTGAACCCAAAGTATGACACAAGGGGTATAAATAACCTTATAGTATAACGAGAGGTATTCTTAGACTATTTTCGAAAGTAGAGAGTATATTTGGCCCTTTGCCGTTTCTTAAACTATCTTAATTTTTCTTTTATTAGTAAGAAATGCGCAACTACTTTTAGAAGGATAGAAGGCGTCTATTTGTTGTCCCTAAATGGGGATTTGAAGCTGAATTATTCATATCTCAACTAATTAAGTGTATGTATTTTTTAATTTTATAACCACTTATTTGCTTATAATATGCCTAGATCATTCATGTTTAAAGACAATATATCAATGATAAGATATGTATTCGTTGTGTCTTAATCTTTGCAAATTAACAAAAAAAAAAATGGTCCTTAAAGATTTAGTCAATTTTGGTTAGGTGAATTATATAGATGTCTCTGCTAATTTAATAAAATTAGTTGTGCTTCTCCAATTTGAAAAATGGCACATGCTTCTTTTTCTATAATAATGAAAAGAAAATGGTATCAACTTTCAAATTTATTTCACTTGAGTATCGTGTTTATTTATCTTTTGTAGGCTCCGTATAAGTTGTTTAAGAATAATCAACCTAAATAGCCGCTGACTCAACTGCTTAATCTAAAAATAATCAGTGGATATATAAATATATGATTTAAGTATAATATGTGTATTATTTATGTATACTGAATTGAAAAAAAAAACAGAGAATCCAACCTGCTATTTGTGTAAAGATCTCGTTAAGTTTAAAAGGTCACAAAGCAGGCCCATCATGAGGCCCAAAAGCCAGGCCCATTATGAGACCCAAATATCCAAGTCCAGTTGGAGATGTATGTCGAAGATTTAACGCGAATAGCCGCCTATCCAAACACTTAAACTAAAAATAGCGGTGGATGTATAATATATGCATTATATGTGTATAATTATGTATAATCAATGTATAATCTATGTATATGACTAGAAAAAGTAAACAATTATTATAGCCGGCTATTTGTGTAAAGACATTCAGCTTCAACAAATATAGATTCAATTGAGGTTCAAACGCAAGACTTAAACACACAATATTTTCTTACTACCTTTTTTTTTTGTGTGTAATTAGAATAGTTCGAAGATGCAAGTTCACTATTATTGGAGGGCTTACAAAATTCTAACTAAAAATTATTTTAAAATTTAACGCACATGTCTAAGACTCTGAAATTTGACATATTGTTCCTTTGTAAAATTATTTCGTGAAAGAAATTTCATAAGATAATCTCAGTTAAATTTTTTCTCTATGATTTGAAATATGAGTACTTTATGCAGAGGCGGAGCTAGCCCATCGAGTATGGGTTCGGTTGAACCCAATCGTTTTGGTCCAATCTATGCATTTGTATTAACAAATCCATTGAATATGTACAAATTATTAATTTAGAATCCAGTAATTTAAAAGGACTTGAACCCCAAACTCATAAGTTTCAAATCTTGGCTACGCCTCTGACTTTATGGGATAAGAGTTATGGTGATTGCTAGAGATTGTTGTCCACGGAATATGTGATTGTTTACCCGAAAAACGGATAGAGTTGAATTTATACGTAGTTCTAAGGATACGTGGTATAACTTGATACAAATCGAAAAAATAAGTAAAAAAAGTATATCGAATGTTGACTGTAGAAAAGAAATGAAACACAAACCAAGTTGTGTAGAGAATAATTTATAAATAAGCTAGATGAATCAATGTCCAAAGCCCAAAAAGAATAATTTGTGCTATATTACTGTGTAAAATCAATGATCTTTGAGATGTGAGAATGTATTGATGTCTCAATGTTGAATGCCCCTCCTTTACAGAAATGATAACACTCTTCATATAGTAGAGGAATCTTACTTTGGATATAATTAAAAATACATAGTGGGGATCCCATGATAGATTAATTGATTAGCTTTTCCTTAATTTCCGTCGAGATTCTCTCCCCTGGTGCGGCTACAACGGCTCTTTATCTCTTAGCTCGATCTTGGCCGGTTTTAGTATTGGTCGATCTCTGGATCCCGAGCTTGATATTGACTCGAGCTCGATATTGACTTGAGCTCGGTATTGATTCGAGCTCGATATTGAATTCGAGCTCGATATTGACTTCGAGCTCGATATTGATTGGTCCCTGAATTTTGAGCTCGATAACTCTACTTCAGATCTCATCTCGATATTATAACGACGATCCTCGGTCCATCATGTTCCAATCTCGACTAAATATATGAAAGGCAAAATCGGTTTTGACCTTCATGTATTTAGTCCCCTCATTTCTTGGAAAGAATGTGGCGAGAAACGATATGATTTTTTCAACCTCTGAATAGACACACACTAACGTCTGCGTCGAGCCTGGTTATGACGTATGTGACAAATGTCCTGTCGATTTCGTTACCAAGGCATTAAATGTGCGTCAGACGATGGTCGGCCACTGCTGATTTTGAACCGTCATTGCCAAATCTATAAATAGCCTCCTTCTTCATTATTTTAAACCTTTACCTTCAATTCTTCTCATTCCAATTTTCACAGCTCTTCGCCTTCCCCAAAGTTCTCTATTTTTAGTTTTAAGAATTTCTTTGCTTGTTCTTGAGAATTTAGATGGCCAAGATATCTAAAATTGTTCCTCACAAAGAGGTTACTTCCTCATCTCGGTCGGCCGGTGAGAAATCGGTGGTGGAGCCACGCCTCGAAGAACTTATTCCCGGGGGATGTCTTATCTATTTCGACTTTAAAGTCGAGAAACCTTCGTCGGTTGCTAGTCGATGTGAGCCGATATCGAGATATATATGCTCGATACCTCAAAGCCTTATTGATTTGGGAAAGAAAGATTGTGGTTGGGAAAACAAAGAGGTTGTGATACCGGCACCGGAAGAAGCGATCACTACACACATGGAAGGGTACTTGAGTGTTTACACTTATCCTTTCACGCTGGGTCCCCCCGATCCAATCATCATAGACTTCTGCAAAAAGTACCAAGTAACTCTCGGTCAAATACATCCTTCTTTCTGGAGGATTATAATACTACTCCATTTCTTTGTGAGCAAAATCGACGGGCTTCCCTTCACCCTCGACCACCTAATAAGATTATATAGCCCTCGTCTTTACCGAGGTTGGCTGATAAAACTCCAACATCGAGCCACCAAGGCGTTCACCTCGAGCATTGATGAAGACAAAGATCAGGGTTGGATGGGCCGGTTTGTCCGAGTGAAGACCTGAGACTTAATCCCGGTTGAGAGTATGCCATTTCCCGAGAAATAGAATATGAATCGTAAGTATGATTCCGTTTTTAACTTTTGTCATTTTTACTTCTTCATTTTTACTTGTCGGTGCTTTTCTTGACACAACCGTTGCTTGGATGCCGGGAGCAGTTCCCCATCTTGAGAACTGGTTCAGGAGCCTGGTTTCAACGTTGACATATGCCGAGCGCGCTTGGCGCGATTTATCAAAGGGTTGATGGGAAGCTCGTACTCATGGCAAGCTTTCATCTTGGTTTACCGATTTGTTTGTCGTTCGAGATGACATGTTTATTCGAAGCATGAGTTTACTTATCTTCTCCCTTCGCAGGCCTTGGAAAAGATGCGGTAATGAGGCCCCCGTCTGGTGGTGAGGAAGTTTTACCGCCTGTCTCGAAGCTGTTGAAGGAAATTAAGAGAAAAGGGACTTCGGTTTTCGAGGGTCAAAAACCTAAGAAGATGACAGTCCGTAAGCCCAAGGAAACCACAATCCCATTGACTATGGAATCGGTCCTGCATCTAAGAGAAGAAGAAGAAGAAGAATATAACTCTGAACTGGTGGCCCTTGCTCGGGCTGACACCGATATTTGTAAAGCTTTAGGACCGATGGGGACTGATTTTGCTTTACCCAAGTCCGACAAAGTCGAGGAGAAGACTTCGAACCGAGTTCCCGAGCAAGGGGAGACCGAGGATGTTTTACCTCGGGGTAACGAATCCGTCGAAGAGGCGATTGATGATGGTGCAGGAACCGAGTTTGAGGTTCCTCGAGATGGAGGCGGTGCCTCGAAAGACATAATTGGGGCAATAGAGATCGGCGATTCCCCTTCGTTTCCTTTATTTTCACAGTCTATGATACATGACGCCCAAGTTGTGGGGGTTTATCATGGGGAGGGATCCCATGGAGAGGAAGATCCTTTCCGTGATTATTTTGTTAGAGTAGAAAATGCTACCGGTCCGAGCTATTTGGAGGCTTAGAAAAAGAGCTCGGGCAAGGCGGGGATTCCTCGTATATTCAACGAAGCTTAGCATGACCTGAATCGGGTAAGTTCGCTTTATTTTTGTCAACTTTCATACTTGTATTTTTCTTCTTTTGTATAACTCCCTTTTATTTCTTGTAGGCTTATGCGCTCTATCACGAGGCATTTTTCTGATCCCGATGGGAGCTAAGCCGGTTCGAAGCCGAAATTCGAGGGCTTACTCAGGAGAGATATACCTTCAAGCTCCTCAGTGAGCAGAGGGAAGGAGAAGCAAGAGGACTTCGAGCCGAGCTGGAAGCAACTCGGAAACAACAAACCAATTTGTTCGAGCAGGTAAAAAGAGTCTTTGAAGTTTATGACACTAATTTGGGCGTGAAGGCTAACAGTTCGGTCTCGCAGATTCAGCAAAAGCTCGATATGATTGGGGAGCTTCGCGCTGAGGTGGATGCAGTGAAAGCGGGGGCCGAGGAATGAAAAAAGAACATGGACCGCCTTGTTTCTGAAAAGGAGGCTGCCCGGGCTCAACTGGCATCGATCGAGGCCCAACTACAAAGCTCGAAAGAGAGAGCCTTGGTGCAAGCCAAGAATATCGAGGAGTTCCAGTCTCGGTTGGGTTCAGTGACTTTTGATCGAGAGAGACTGGTCTCGGAACTGGCGTCCGCCAAATCGGAGGCCGAAATAGCCATGGCTAATGCTGATGCAATGGTGGTTGTTTACCGGTCCGATGCTAAATTTGCTCAGGTTCGAGCAAAAGAGGTTGCCGAGGCTGCTCAAGCTCAAGCAAATTGGGTTGCCAAGCATGCTAAATGCCAATTTCGGAGGGAGACTCTATAGGAGATCCGTTCTCGTGGCTTCGATCTTTCAGCCGAGATCGAGAATGCAAAAGAGCTCGAAGCTGAAGCTAGAGTGTTGGCCTTTCCCGATGATGATGATACCGGGAGTACGAGCGGTTCTGAGAGCGAAGAAGGCCTCGAAGGTGAAGATGCTGCTCTTGGAGAGTACTAAGTCCTTTTAGTATTTTTCTTCTTTCTTTAAGACCGTTTTGTCTTTTGTAGAAAAACTTGATCGGGTCGTGGTGCTTTTGTACATGATTTCTGGTATATATAAGACTTTGTTTCTTTTATGGCTTTTGAATCTTTTGCCTTTCTTGTTAATTTATACAAAGGCCAAAATGTGCCTTGGCATGAGATAATTACTTGAAGGTCCGAGTGAATGTTCAAACTTGAACTAGGATAACTTTTAGACTTTGACAAATAGGGTTCAAGCGAAATGATTTGCTAGAATTCGAGCTAAGGTAGCCTTTAGGCTTTTCGGTCGAGTGAGAGTGATTTCTCGAACTCGAACTAAGGTATCCCTTTAGGCTTTACGGTTGAGTGAGGGTATTTTCTTGAATTAAGGTAGCCCTTAGGTTTTATGGTCGAGTGAGTGTTTGTTCGAACTCGAATTAATGTAACCCTTAGGCTTTTCAGTCGAGTGAATGTTTACTCGGACACGGATTAAGGTAATCCTTTGGGCTTTATTGTCGAGTGAGTGTTTGTTCGAACTTGAATTAGGTTATCCCTTAGGCTTTATGGTCGAGTGAGTATTTACTCAAACTCAGATTAATGTAGCCCTTTAGGCTTTATAGTCGAGTAAGTGTTTGCTCGAACTCGAATTAGGGTAGCCCTTAGGCTTTATGGTCGACTGAGTGTTTACTCGAACTCGGATTAAGGTATCCCTTTAAGCTTTATAGTCGAGTGAGTTCTTGCTCGAACTCGAATTGTTGTAGCCCTTAGGCTTTATGGTCGAGTGAGTGTTTGTTCGAATTCGAATTAATGTAACCCTTAGGTTTTATGGTTGAGTGAGTGTTTGCTCGAACTCGAATTAATGTATCCCTTAGGCTTTTCAGTCGAGTGAGTATTTGCTCGAACTCGAATTAAGGTAGCACTTACGCTTTATGGTTGAGTGAGTGTTTGCTCGAACTCGATTTAATGTAGGCCTTAGGCTTTATGGTCGAGTGAGTGTTTACCCGAACTCGATTTAATGCAGCCCTTAGGCTTTATGATCGATTGAGTATTTGCTCGAACCCGATTCAATGCAGCCCTTCGGCTTTATGGTCGAGTGAGTGTTTACCCGAACTCGATTTAATGCAGCCCTTAGGCTTTATGATCGATTGAGTATTTGCTCGAACCCGATTCAATGCAGCCCTTCGGCTTTATGGTCGAGTGAGTGTTTACCCGAACTCGATTTAATGCAGCCCTTAGGCTTTATGATCGATTGAGTATTTGCTCGAACCCGATTCAATGCAGCCCTTCGGCTTTATGGTCGAGTGAGTGTTTACCCGAACTCGATTTAATGCAGCCCTTAGGCTTTATGATCGATTGAGTATTTGCTCGAACCCGATTCAATGCAGCCCTTCGGCTTTATGGTCGAGTGAGTGTTTACCCGAACTCGATTTAATGCAGCCCTTAGGCTTTATGATCGATTGAGTATTTGCTCGAACCCGATTCAATGCAGCCCTTCGGCTTTATGGTCGAGTGAGTGTTTACCCGAACTCGATTTAATGCAGCCCTTAGGCTTTATGATCGATTGAGTATTTGCTCGAACCCGATTCAATGCAGCCCTTCGGCTTTATGGTCGAGTGAGTGTTTGCTCGAACTCGATATACTGTAGCCCTTAGACTTTTTGGTCGAGTGAGTGTTTGCTCGAACTCGAAGAAAGAGTAGCCCTTAGGCTTTATGGAGCTCGATCCCGTTGATTTTTCGGTTGGCAGTCCCCGATTTATGGGGTAATTATTCAAACTTCGATCATGGTCGAACCTTAGGCCTGCTTACATAATAGATCGGGAACATGAAGTAGAGGAATCTTTCTGAGGTATGAGATATTGGTAAAGGAGAAATTTCTCTTTATAGTCACTATACATGTGTTCATGTTTTGCGCCAGGGCTCGAGCAAACTACGCAGGCATGGTTCGTTTTGACCATCTGGCCCTTACAAAATTTTCCTATCGAGACCCTATTGTCATGAAGTAACTTTCTTGCATCGAACTTGATAATCGAACTTGATATATCCGAGTATAATGTCCCTCAGTATTCGAGGTTTATTGTAAAGAGGCTTCGGATACCGTTGAATTGTTCTAAGTTAGCACGATCAGTGGTTGCCTCATTAAAAACCTTGCCGAAAAACCCATTTGGGACAAAACCGGTCTAAGAAAAAAAGAGTGCAACGCGTGCTTTCAGACCTAAAGACTTCGAGTTGAATAATCCATCCCTGTTTCTGGTCGAATACCTGCAAGGGTTAATTTTGAAATACAAATGAACATGGGAGGGTCGTACCTTAGCAGTAATATCGTTTTAGGTGTGACACGCTCCAATTGCTCGGCAGTTGTTTGCCGTTTATCACTCCGAGTTTGTAGGATCCTTTTTCCGATAATTTCGAGAACCTGATATGGTCCTTCCTAGTGCGGACCTAGTTTCCCTTCATTCGGATTTTGGGTGTTGAGGGTGACTTTCCTTAGTACCAAGTCCCCAATTTTGAAATGTCGAAAATTGGTTCTTCGATTATAGTATCTTTCGATCCGCTGGTTTTTAGCAGCCAAACGGACGAGAGCGACTTCTCGTTTTTCGTCCAATAATTCTAGGCTCGTGTTCATGGTCTCGTTATTCGACTCTTTTGTAGTATATTGAAACCTGATGCTAGGTTCTCCGACCTCAACCAGGATCAAAGCTTCGGTGCCATAGACCAACAAGAATGGCGTTGCTCCGGTACTAGATTTCGATGACGTGCGATATGCCCATAGGACTTCGGGTTGTATTTCTCTCCATTTTACTTGGGCATCGATCAATCTCTTCTTAAGGTTTTAGATGATGGTTTTGTTGGTCGATTCGGCTTGTCCGTTTTCGTTAGGATGGTACGGTGTTGATAGGATCCTTTTGATCTTATGATCCTCGAGAAATTTAGTTACTTTACTGCCGATGAATTATTTTCTATTATCACATACAATCTTGGCTGGCAACCCGAATCGACATATGATGTGGTCCCAAATAAAGTCTATCACTTCTTTTTATCTGACTTTCTCGAAAGCCTGTGCTTCAACCCATTTAGAGAAATAATCATTCATAAACAAAATAAACTGAGTTTTACTTGGGGCCGATGGAAAGGAGCCGACGATGTCCATCCCCCGTTTCATGAAAGGCCATAGAGATCGGACCGAATGGAGTAGCTCCCCGGGTTGATGAATCATGGGCGCATGTCTTTGGTATTTGTCGCATTTTCGAATGAAATCCTTCACATCTTTGCCCATATCGGTCCAATAATACCCTGCTCTGATTGTTTTGTGGACCAGCGAATCAGCACCGGAATGGTTTTCACATGTGCCTTCATGAATTTCCCGTAGGATGTAATCGGTATCTCCTGGTCCCAAACATATTGCTTATGGTCCATCGAACGTCCTTCTATACAGTGTTCCATCCTCGGACAGGGTGAACCGTGCTGCCTTTATGCGCAAAGCTCCCTATTCCTTTGGATCTGATGGAAGATTCCCGTTTTTGAAGTACTCTATATATTTGTTTCTTCAATCCAGATTAGACTTGTGGAGTTTATATCGGCGTGACCTTCTTCGACCACCGATCTTAGGAGTTGTACGACAGTCCCCGAGTTGAGTTTGTCATCTTCGACTGATGAACCTAAGTTCGCAAGAGCGTCGGCCTCGTTGTTCTGTTCTCGGGGTACATGTTGCAAAGTCCATTCTTTAAATTGATGTAGAGTCACCTGTAATTTATCCAAGTACCTTTGCATTCGATTTTCTCGGACTTCAAATGTCCCGTTAACTTGGTTTACCACGAAGAGGGAATCACACTTAGCTCCTACGATATTCGCTCCCAAGCTTCTAGCTAGTTCGAGACCTGCAATCATGGTCTCGTACTCAACCTTATTGTTAGTAGATTTTGTAGTTATGATAGACTGTCTAATTACTTATCTTGTGGGTGATTTTAGCATAATGCCTAATCCGAACCCCTTCGTGTTCGAGGCACCGTCCGTGAAAAGGGTCCAAACTCCCGAAGAGGTACCCGATTTTATCAGTAGCTCTTTTTCGATCTAGGGTACGAGGGCTGGCAAAAAGTCAGCCACGAAGTCCGCCAAGATTTGAGATTTGATAGCGGTTCAGGGTCTATACTCGATATCGTATCCACCGATTTCTATCTCGGGTTTGCACAAAATGTTTCGAAGAGGATCTCGTGGCCGGCCGTGGTATCGATCATACGATCGATGCTAGGCAAAGGCAAAGAATCCTTAGGGAATGCTTTGTTCAGGTCTTTATAATCCATACACATTCTAAGTTTGTTTTCCTTTTTAGGGACCACCACCATATTTGCCAGCCATTCGGGGTATTTTACTTCTCGAATGGATCCTATTTTAAGTAGTTTGGTTACCTCGTCCTTGATGAATGCATGTTTGACCTCGGACTGGGGCCTTCTTTTTTTGCTTTACCGGATGAAATTTTGGATCCAAGCTCATCTATGATTGGTTATTTCCGGTGGGATTCCTGTCATGTCGAGATGGGACCAAGCGAAACAGTTCATGTTAGCTATGCAATATTGAATAAGCTTTTTCCTGAGCTCGGGATCTAACCCCGTGCCCGAGTATACCTTTTGCTCTGGCAGATGTTTGATTAGCATAATTTGCTCCAGTTATTCGACCGTTGATTGGGTAGCGTCGGAATCATCGGGGACCCGAAGGATTGAGGAATCCTATAATCATCATATTCGTCAGTCTCCTATTTTCTAGTTGGGTTGAGGCTGACATTTGTGATTGTTATTTGGTGTCTCGTGTTTCCTTCGAATCTGATCCCTTTATTGATGATAATGATGATATCGGAATCACTTCGTCGATGACAAACATTTATTTTACGTCCGGTTGCTCCCCGCAGACCATTTTGATTCCCTCCGATGTTGGGAATTTTAGAACTCGGTGAAGGGTCGAGGTCACTGCTCTCATGTTGTGGATCCATGGCCTCCCGAACAAGGCGTTATATCTCATATCGACCTCGATTGCATGGAACTTTGTTTCTTGGATAGTCTTGGCCATGTTTACTGGCAAGATTATCTCGCCCTTAGTAGTTTCACATGCCATATTGAATCCGTTTAGTACCAGGGTTGCGGGCACGACCTGGTCCTGTAGGCCGAGTTTCTCTACGACCCTCGATCAAATGATGTTGGTCGAATTACCTGGATCAATTAACATACGTTTAACTTGAGTTTTATTCATAAGTACAGGTATTACCAGTGCATCATTATGGGGTTGCATGATTCCTTCCGCGTCTTCATCACTAAAGGACAAAGTTCCTTTAGGCGTGTAATCTTGAGTCTGAGATCGCTTTTCTCTTACGATAGACATCTTAGTGCGTTTAAGCACTATTTTCTGGGGGTCATCAATCCCTCTGATGATTATGTGGATGATGTGTTGTGGCTCTTCTTGTTTGTTTTGTCTATTAAAATCTCTATTTTTGAAATGGTTTTTGGCCTAGTCACTTAAAAATTCTTGAAGGTGCCCTTCATTGAATAAACAGGGCTACCTCCTATCTCAATTGCCTGCAGTCTTCGGTTCTATGGCCATGGGTTCCATGATATTTGTATATTTTATTGGGATTCCTCTGGGCTGTATTGGACTGCAGAGGTCGAGGCACTTAGTATCTTTGATGCATCCGATAGACGACACGATGGCAGATGCATCGATGTTGAAGTTATATTCTAATAACCGTAGTGCTTCCTTAGGTCTGATATGCCTGTCGAACCCATTCTTGTTCATCAGCCCCTGAGACCCTTGGCCTCAATCACTTCTCCTTTCGCCTCGTACAGAGTTGCGTGTAGGTTTGTTACCCCTACAATCTCTGTTATATGGTCGATACCGATCCCTGTTCGACCTTGGTTCTTGGTCGACGTCCCTTTTAATAGCGGACCCAAAACCCAACTGGTCATCTTCAACTCTGATATTCGATTGATATCGATTGTGCACATCGGCCCAGGTAATAGCTGGGTACTCGACCAAATTCTGCTTCAAGTGTCGTGAAGCCATCGAGCTTCGATCGTTCAGTCCTTGAGTGAAAGCTTGTACAACCCAATCGTACGTGATTGGTGGCAGATCTATTCGTTCCGTTTGAAAACGAGATACGAATTCTTTTAGCATCTCGTTATCTTTTTGCTTTACCTTGACAAGGTCCGAGTTCCTGGTCTCGACCTTTATGGCTCTGATGTGTGCTTTTACGAAAGAATCTGCAAGCATAACAAAAGAATCGATAAAGTTAGGCGGTAAATTATAATACCATATCATTTCCCCCTTTGACAGGGTTTCCCCGAACTTCTTCAATAGTACAGATTCGATCTCGTCGTCTTTTAGGTTGTTCCCTTTAATGGCACATGTGTAAGAGGTGACATGCTCGTTGGGGTCGGTCGTTCCATTATATTTAGGAATTTCGTGCATGTGAAACTTCTTAGGGATCGGTTTAGGAGCCGCGCTTGGGGAGAAAGGTTTTTGTATGAATTTATTGGAATATAAGCCCTTCAATACCGGTGGTGGCCCCGAGATCTGATCAACCTTGGATTTATAAGTTTCTACTTTTTTATCGTTTGCTTCAATCCTCTTTTCTCCTGTCTCAATTCATTTTGGTAGTTCCTCTAACATCTTAATAATTTCGGGATTAGTCCGCGATCCTTGTTCATTTGATCTTACTACAGCTGGCCCCGTTTCGTGGGTGATTTCTCGAGATGGACCGGGCTCGGCCCTGCTCGGTGCTTGAGTTTGGCTCTGCAAGTGAGCTATTGCTACCTGTGGAGCTTGTAACATTTCGAAGATCATACGCATGCTGATCCCGTCTTCTCCAACATTTTAGGTATTTCGAACTGCAAGTCGAGTTCCACCAAGGATGTTGTTTTGAGGGTCGGAATGTTGGTTCGCCTCGATGGCCATATGTGAATTGACGTCGATTGGATCTGCGGCCCGAGTTCCAACGGGATCGATGAGTGACCTTTCATCCCCGGTCGTCAGGTTGTTGTTCTCATCTTGAAGGCCAACTTCGTTGTCAATAGGTAGGGCCATTGATTGAGAGTTCGTTGCTTTTAACTTGAAATCAAATACACTTCCAATAGCAAGTGTAAAATGGTGTGTTTTGCAGAGATTTGTACCAAATAACCACTATTATCCTTAGCCCCACGGTGGGCGCCAAACTGTTTACCCGAAAAACGAATAGTGTTGAATTTGTACGTAGTTCTAAGGATACATGGTATAACTTGATACAAATCGGAAAAAATAGGTAAAAAATATATCAAATATTGACAGTAAAAAAGGAATGAAACACAAACCAAATTGTGTAGAGAATAATTTATAAATAAGCAAGATGAATCAATGTCCAAAGCCCCAAAAAGGATAATCTCTGCTATATTTCTATCTAAAATCAATAATCTTTGAGATGTGAGAATGTATTGATGTCTCAATGTTCAATGCCCCTCCTTTACAGAAATGATAACCACTCTTTATATAGTGGGAGAATCTTACTTTGGATAAAATTAAAAATACATAGTGGGGATCCCATGATAGATTAATTAATTAGCTTTTCCTTAATTTCTGCCGAAATTCTCTCCTCTGGTGCGGCTACAACGACTCTTTATCTCTTAGCTCGATCTTGGCCGATTTTGGTATTGGTCAATCTCTGGATCCCGAGCTTGATATTGACTCGAGCTCGATATTTGGCGTGAGCTCGGTATTGATTCGAGCTCGATATTGATTGGTCCCTGAATTTTGAGCTCGATAACTCTACTTTATATCTCACCTCGATATTATGATAACGATCCCCGGTCCATCGTATTCCAATCTCGACTAAATACATGAAGGGCAAAACCAGTTTTGATCATATACAGTGATATTTTACAGCTTGAGCAGTGGATCGAAAGTTGCCTGGGAAATTTATAGTTTCTTTTACCATATTATCAATCTTAAGGATAAAAGATGGAGTAGTAATTAAGCAATACTTGAAACTTGAAAGGGAGTTGTAAGTCCTTTTCAAAATCTAGAAGGGGTTTTATGCAAATACCGAACTGTTATCCTTTAGAGAAGGCATCAAGTGTTTCAATGAAAAAGATTTGGGTTAAAATTTTATAATAATGTGACTTATGTTCGACTACCTTCAAAGAGTGAAAATTATAAAGACAACCCCATATGCATGTAAATTGCATCAGTAATAATTTTATCCACATATTTCAATTTATTCAGAAAATCATAAGGTAACAATACAGTTTTTCCCATATTATTTAAAAAAAATTTAATAATAATTTTTTATTTATGTATGAAGCTATTAGAGAAAAGGGAGATCCAATTGGTCAAGAGGCCATTCGATATGAATTTGCAATATTATACTGTGAACTCTAATATATGTACGTATAATTTTTAACATTCTTCAAGTGAAAAATTAATAATTCAAGCCTTCGAGCTTTAAGTGGAGAATCACATTTGATAATGAGCACGTTATTCTCAAAGTGAAACTTTCTAGCGCGAATAAATGCGAATTAATCAGTACACCCCAAGTGTACCAAGTTAAAAAAAATATGTTCAAACCATTAATTTTGATCGTTAATTTTCATCGTTTAAACAGAATGTAAACTTTTTACAGAAAGAAGGAAAAAACTATAGTTTAGTCCAAGAACTTGCCAAACCATAAAACTTTTTCATTCACGGGTATGCCTTGGACTAAGGAAAAATAAAAGTTAGGAATGTTCCTACAACTAGATCTGTAGTTTATAACATAAGGTGATTATAATAAAAAATTAGAGACTTTTTAACTAAAGAACAAAGCTTTTTAAAAAAGAATTATTTAAGAAAACCCTCAAAAGAGGCACCCACTAACATGCGTTCTCTGAAATTTTAGTGTCAATCTCTGATCTTTAGATTCTAATCAATGTAATGGTCGGTTAAAGAATTAATAATTTTATGTTGAACTTTTAGGAGAAATTGTTTAAAAGTTAAAGGACTTTAATACACCTCTTTATCAAGAATGAAGTTTAAAATTCTTGTATCTTTTTCTCTTATTTTTATTATATCTGAACATGAACAATATACGAGAAGTTAAAAGATAAGAGATAGTCGCGAAATCAGAATTTTCACTAAAAACAATTAAAATAAAATAAAAAAAAATTTATACAAAGAAGTTAAAGAGATTTAATATATAGTACATATATATATATATAATTTTTTTTTTACCTATCTATACATAATTTTCTGGCAAAGAAGTGTCAATTAATACATCTTTTAAGCAGTCAAAAGTAGATACAGCTACCGATTTATTAAAATGATCATATTTAGTTATTAACTCTACTTCTTTTTCTTTTTCTTTTTTCTATTAAATGGGGAATCAAGAAAGAGGAAAAAATAAGGGGATAGTAAGAATTGAATCCGCACCTATTGTGTGGGATACTTTCATTGGTATTACTTATTAAATCAATTTTATTTCGTACATGAAAATATTTCTGTTGTGTTTCAAATAAATAGTAAATACTAAAAGTTTGATATATTCCAGGAAAAACATGTCATTTCCCCCACTAAATATCTATAACTAAAATAATGGAATATGTTTACATATTAAGCAAGCACCACTAAAATTAAATAGTAACATCTTTTTAGTTTATAATTATTTTCATATAAGTTATAGAGGCAGATTTAACTTGTAAAATCTACGGCGTAAGTGAACCTAATAGCTTTGTCCAGATCATATATGCGTATTAAGAGATTTGCTAAACATTTTTAAATATTTGGATGTAAATTTAATTATTTAGCTTGATATCGTTATAAAAACTCAAAAATATTAAATCTTTAATCTGCTCTTGATAATTTGTACTTGTAAAAGTTACAAAGCTTGATAGCCACAGAGAATCCTTTTTAGGAAGATTTGAGCATGAGACGACAGACTCAGTTTTCAATTAGCTAATGTTATTATTAGAAGATAAGCTCAATGGCCAAAATAATACACTTGGGCACAAAAATTTAGAGAAAGCATTAAACTCCTAGTTTTAATATGAAATCACATATTAAAAGTGATTTGACCAATTTGACTTCTGAAAAAAATAACTTATTTTATACAACAAAACTGAGGGTTCGGTACATGTTACTCAATCCAAAAGGCAAAATGGAAAAAATATTGTTTAAATAGTTAGTTCATTTATTGGATCTCATTATATACCAAATCTAAAGCGACATAAATATAATACTGACAAGGTTCATATGCCTTTCTTGATGTTATAAACATTAGAAATGAGTAAAGAGAAGAACTAATTTCAGGTGGCAAAGAACTTGCTTCTAGGTTAGCAGTGTATTTTTTTTTAAATTATTAGATCAACTAAAATACAACTACAAGTAATACGTATAATAAGTGAAATCATTTACCTAAAAACTAAAGCAGACTAACTTATTGTAAGTTGTAACATGTTAACATATGCACATGCAACCATAACATACAGGGTCAGATGTAGTGTGATAATGACGGGTTCAATCGAAATCATAATTTTTGGCGTGGAGTAAAAGTTTATATATAAAAATATGTTAAAATTGCAAAAATAGTAGATATGAATCCATAATTTTAAAAATATAATGGGTTCAACGTTAAAATCTTAAAAATTGAACTCATAGAGTTTAAATCCTGAATCCGCCTCTAACAACATACACACTCATTCACAAGAGGAAGAAGAGACACATTTTGTTCTCTTGTTTGGATGATTGTTACATGTTGTATTGTATCGTATTATTATTTTAAATATAATATTTTTGTTGATTGTTATTTATTGTATCGTATCGTTAAATCCGTTGTTACATAACGGCGAAAAGTGCGGCCACTTTATGGAACGATCAATTTGGTGTGGTCGTGTCGTTACCTTATTTTTTTCACTCATCTTGCCCTTCCTTATTGTTAAATAATCCTATTTTATCTTTTACCCTACCTTTTAATATAATAATTCTACCTCATACCTTAATTTCTTCTTTATAATATTGCAACTTTATTCTTAGTATTGTTAGTGCATAACTTCATGAAACGACGACAAAAAGTAGAAATATTATATACATCAAAATGATACAGTATATTACAATATAATACTATACGTTATATTATGAAATGATACATAACAACCATCTAAACAAGCCGGTAATTCCCAACTTGAAGACAAATTAAACAAAAGTTTATTTTCTGTCTACTGACAGTCAGTGGCGGAGCCAAGATTTAATTAAGGGGAGGGTCAAAATATAAAGAAATAAACTCACCAAGAAGTTAAAGAGTGTCAATACATAGTATATATACATATTATTTTTTAAAATACCTAACTCCACGGTTAATTTTCCGACAAAAGGGACACCCCTTGAGTGCATGCGGCTCCGCCACCACTAACAATCTAACACGCTGTATAATTTTTTTAAATCTTCAAATTATATCAATGATCTCCAACAATAGATAACTTTATGTAATGCCTAATTTGATTAAATTTTTTTTTATATATGACCTGCTTTAACAAAATACTGATAACATAGACATAGATTACAATGCCAATCTAAACACGGTAAAAGCTTAATTTACATGGTTGAGTCATAAATTTAGGTGAGAATGCATATTAATTAAGAATATGTGTGAAAATATGTATCGTGTATTTATTAAATTGATGTAAATATGGAGTGCGGTAAAATAATTTTACCCTATAAATACTCACATGTGCACATGCAACTACAACATAAGCACACACTAAGAAGGGATAGGAGACATTCTTTTTCTTCCTTAAAAAACAAATTTCTTTCTTAATTAAATAGTTTATCCTTAATGTCTTCTTCAGAGATGATTTCCACAGTCCAAGATTGTCAAAGGGCAATAATGGCTGCACCATTCTTGACAAAAACATACCAATTAGTAGATGATCAAAGTAGTAATCACATTGTTTCATGGGGTGAAAATGACACTACTTTTGTTGTTTGGAAACCTCCTCAGTTTGCTAAGGATCTTCTTCCCAACTACTTTAAACACAACAATTTCTCCAGCTTCGTTAGGCAGCTCAATACTTATGTAAGTATTTTTTCCTTTTTTGGGGTCTTTTGTGATCTCTTAAACTTTTTTGAACAGTAAGTCTATCGAAAATAACCTCTTTGTCTAGGAGTAAAGTCTGTGTACATTTTACTATTCCCGACCCCACTCGTGGGATCACACTGGATATGTTGTTGTTGTCGGGGCGGAGCTAGAAGCCCGACTACCTGTTTGGCCGAACCCAGTAGTTTTTGCTCAAATTATATATTTATGTTAAGAAATTCATTATAAATGGACAAATATTAAATTTAGAACCCGGTTGTTAGTATTTGACGTCGTTATTCCAAAATCTAGAACTCATAATGCTGAAATTCTGGTTCCGGCTCTGGTTGTTGTTATTGTTATTGTTGTTGTTTTGTGTTCTCTGAACCTTACCAAGAAATTAAATGGAGTTCTTTCATGGATTTCATCTGCATTAATATACTCTGGTTTCTCCTTCTCTTTGTTGAAAAATGTTTATGATTTGGATTTTCGTTCTTTTTATTTTTTCCCATCTTTTGACTTACTATATATTTAGTGTTGATTGAAGGAGATATATGAAACATTTGATGAGAGTGTGTAGATTAACAGTGAGAGTGAACTCAAGTTTGGGAACTCAAAAAATAAAATAAATCTTCTCTATCCCCGTTTGGAGAGACAAAATTAGGATTCGAAATCAGTGTATCCAATATAAATGTGATCTCATAATATAAACCTTTTCAAATTTTAGGTTTAGGTTGGAAACAGTCTCTCTCCTTCCACTCGCTGGATTTGTTGTTGTTGTTGTTGTTTTAGTTGAGCGCGTAGAATTCTCTCTCGATATGTCTACCTATTGAAAGGGTATTTATATAAGGAATATTTTCTTTTTTAATCTTCTTTGAATTTCATTGAACGACTAGGTTAGAGAGTTGGAGAAAATAATGGTTGACCATTTTAAATAGGCTAGAGAAGAATGTATTTTTTGCTTTGTGTGACTTGACCTTAGAAAAAATCTATCCTTTGCTTTGTGTTACTTGACTTTAGATGAGCACTGTTGATTTGTTCAAAGAATAGGTGAAACTTAGACCATATTATAAAAATGTAGCTAAGAATCCCAAATTAAAAAAAATACAAAAAAAGTACAGCCAAAATCAACTCCATTATCCAAGATTGGATATTTTGGTTTTCTAGTTTTCCATTATGTATGGCTGGAAGCTGTCTTATTTTCTAACAATATAATCATTTATGGGGGGTTATGGAAAATTTATGTTTTAAAATCAAATGCTTTTCATTTTCCCTCGGAGATTTAAGGTTACACAGTACTAATAAAGTCGGAAACTTCTTCAAGGGTGTTTAAATTATTATTTTTGGTTTCCCATCCGTTGTCCGGTATTTATATTGGGGCCCGACTAAATCCGGATTCGCGCCAGAAGTCCCATATTTGAGGGGGTAAAACACTCCCTAACAAAGGCGATCCCATACCTAGGGACTCGAACCCGAGATATCTGGTTAAGGATGAAGGAGTACTTACCACTTCACCACAACCCTTGTTGGTAAAGGTGTTCAAACTTAAAAGAATTAAAATTAATTCTTCAATAAAAGATGTTCAATATATATTATATAACTTTAAAACCTAAAATTTTACTTACATACGCAATATACTTTTTCGGCGTAAGGTTGTCAATTGACTACCCTTAATAAGTTGTAGCTTCACCAGTGCTAATAGTAGAAAGAGTTTACACTACAAGTACAATTATTATCGTTTTTATTTGATTATCATTTAATTAATATTTATCACGAACATTCACTTAGAGTTACTTTATAATAATGTGATTATATATTTTTTCACGTCACTTAATGCATAAACTCGTTTCATGGATCATTTCCTTTGGTCTACAAATATCAAGGGGAAAAGAAATACCTTTTTGCTGGAGTAACTTATTTAGTAGGCGTTTGGACATAAAAATTATAATTTTTGAAAAAGTATTATTAGTAGATTAGTTGAAAAATAGTATTTGGAATTTGAAATTATATTTGAATATATATTTCACTTGAAAAAATATTGCATTTTTGTGAGTGATGAAAAAAAACTGAAAATTTTGAAAAAGTAATTTTTGAAAAACTCATTTTCGATTTTTTTTCAAAAACTTACAAAATTTCATGGACAAACATATTTTTTTTTAAAAAAGGTTTTATTTTTATTTTTATGGACAAACGCGTACTTAATAAGCCAACTTATGCCACTAAAAATTATGGTGGAACTGATAGAATCTCTTTATCTTTTACCAAAAGGTTTCGAATTGAGCCTTGAGAATATATATATTTTTTTATATGGAACATTTTTTCCTTTAACAGTTCTTACACGGCCCGAACTCAAATTATTGGGACTCCAAAGCAAGTAAGGGACACTAGGTGAAAAGTTTTAAAAAAACATAATTTTAGAAATGTACTTTGTATCTAAAGCCCTTGCCTTATTATGGAGTATCAAATTTCTATTTTTCATTCCTTGTTTTTATTTTTCAGGGATTTAAGAAGATAGTTCCAGATAGATGGGAGTATGCAAATGAAAATTTCAAAAAAGGAGAAAAACAATTACTTTGTGAGATCCAAAGAAGAAAGACTACACCTCAACAACTACACCATTTGAAACCCTACCATGAAAATATCACAAAAACCATATTCTATCAGCCAGAAACACAAAATAACCCTAATACTAATGATATCCTTTTGTTAACACTCACACAAGACAATCAAAGGCTGAGGAAGAGAAACAATTTACTATTATCTGAACTCGCTCACATGAAGAATCTCTATAACGACATTATTTATTTCATTCAGAACCACGTCAAATCCGTCGATCAGAAGTCTCGTTTGCTTTCACTTAATGGAGGTATGAGTCTAAGAGTTAATGATCATTGCCGTGATCAACAAGTAAATATTGAAGATGAAGAGCCAAAGAGTAGTAGTGTAAAGTTGTTCGGAGTGAGTTTATGTGGGAAGAAGAGATTGCACCATCAAATGATTGATCAAGAGGTATTAGAATGTTGATTAGTGAATAATTTTTTATGGAACAATAGTGTAGATAGAACTTAGCTTATTAGATCAAATTAGTTGTCTGTGCACAAAGTATTTTGCGTTCAGGCAGAATTCGAGAAAGGCCCGTACTCTAAAAGTGTGATATAGACAATTTATCCTAATGCAAACATTAATAGCTGCTTGCACATGTCGAACCCGTGACCTATATGTAACACGAAGACAATTTATCATTGCTCCAAGGCTCCACTTCACTAAATCAATCTTTTCAACTATATGTTGATTTTCCTTTAATTAACTTATTAGTTAGTTCCTTTACTTCCACATCAACTGCTTAATGCTCCTAATTATCTTGTCCCTTGCTTTATTGTTTTGTACTTCAAATTAAGTTCTGATACTGAATCTTCAACTGACGACTGATGTTTATACAAAATTATATTAGTTCACCATAATTAAGTGATATATTGAGTAAAAATATGCATTAACTAATCATGATTAAGTGATAAAAGTTTATATAAAAGACACGTGTCATGTGTTTGTGAGTTTGGTCCACACACCATATGTAACTAAGTTTTTATATGTACACGAGATCATATTAGTTAATCACGATTAGGTGATATATGAATTGTGCAACTTTAAGTGTAGTTACGATTTTGTACTTACTGTTGAGGTTTTATTTTAAGATGTAATATTCTTAAAATGAGGGTGAATGGGAAATGGAGGGAAAATGAAATTTTGAGTAAATTTTTTAAGTTTCCCCCTCTTAACAATAAGACATTGTCCCATATTGGAAGTGGAAGACATTTTTGGTGGGTATATATATAATTGCTCTTCTTGTAGCTCTTAAAGAGTTAAGAAGAAAGCAAGCCTCGCGCCGTCGTCGTCGCTCGCTCGCTCGGCTTCGGCTTCGGCTACGGCTTCGGCTTCGGTTAATAGTAAATATTAACATAAGATTATCCGTATTTGTAACGGATATTTTCCAATCCGTGTATTGATAATTTGGCAGCCGGATAATGGTCTTCCCACCATGAAGTGCTTGCTCCACAAACATGTAATTCTGAGTATATACTCCTTCGTTCTGTATTGTTTTTTAACTTCAAACAAAGCAACTGTAAGTGTGATTTGCTACCGAACTTTGTGTTCGCCGAAACACTGGGGTTTGAAGTACCGCTACACCAGTGTGTTATTCGTTCTATCCTGGGAGGAAATAATCCATTACCTTGGGTACTAGGAGGGGATTAAATTCCTTAAGGAAACACTGTGAATTCAGTGGGCTCGAATTCATTATTATTGTTTCATTACGTTAACTTATAT
>AWOL01S0031915.1:18095-46947 GCA_000715115.1 Nicotiana otophora
TTAGCTATATGCTCTCTATGTGTTGATAAAATTTGGCTGTAAATCATGTTAGAAATCATGCTTAGGCTATGTGATAGTAATGTTGGGACCCACATAGATCGCGTACTTGTTGAATTGCATGCTAAATGCTATGTGTACTCAGTCTCAGTTTTTACTTGCACATTTTATCTCAGTCTCTTTTATTATTATTGATACATCATATCATTGTTGTTTGGGCTGATTTCATGATTTATGAGAGCCCGAGAGACTGGAGAGATTTATGACTGAGTGAGGACTAGGGCCTGATTGTGAGATATTGATACTATAGCACGTGAGTTAGTCGTGCAGATCCTTATATTATACTATAGCACGTGAGTTGGCCGCACATCTTTATTTTATACTACAACACGTGAGTTAGCCGTGCGGATCTTTATTTTATACTACAACACGTGAGTTGGCCGTGCGGATCCAGATATTTATATTATGGCACGTGAGTTGGCCGTGCGGATCCTTATATTTATATTATGGCACGTGAGTTGTCCGTGCAACACGTGAGCTGTCCGTGCAGATTATAGCGCTTGGGTTGTAGGAGCCCCTCCGCAGTCTGTACACTCCCAGTGAGCGCAGGTACCCATTGAGAGTGAGTGATGAGGGCTAGGAGCCCAGGGAGTGATGAGGGCTGGGAGCCCAGTGAGTGATTGTTGTCCTGAGAGGTTGTACTTGATTTCTATTTGTTGTTGTACTTAGTTGCTATCTGTCATTGTTATGAAATTTCTGAAAGATTGTTGATATACGGATTACATGAACATGAACTGTATAAAAAATTGATTTGACATTAAACTGCCAGATTTGATAGCATGTCTA
Source organism: Nicotiana otophora (assembly GCA_000715115.1). NCBI lineage: Eukaryota > Viridiplantae > Streptophyta > Magnoliopsida > Solanales > Solanaceae > Nicotiana > Nicotiana otophora. The sequence continues at coordinate 18,939 of AWOL01S0031915.1, forward strand.
TTCTTTGTTGGGATTACTGGAAATGAACCATAACTGTGTAGCTCGTTTCTATCTTCAGTTTCTTATTTATTATTTTTACTTGCTGAGTTGGTTGTACTCATACTACACCCTGCACTTTGTGTGCAGATCCAGGTATTTTCGGACATAGCGGGTGTTGATCCTCTCTCGCGGTTGCTTTTCAGGAGATTTTGAGGTAGCTGCCGTGTTCCGCAGACCTTGTCTCTCCTTGTCTCTCTCTTTGTTCACTGTATTTTGGTCTCAGACTATTATAGACTATATTTTCCAGATTTGTATTCATATTAGATGCTCAAGTACTGAGTGACACCAGGTTTTGGGGAGTATTTGTATTGTATTTAAATATTATATTTTCAACCTTAAAGAGAAGTTTGAGTTTATTGAGATTATCGGCTTGCCTAGTATCGAGATAGGCGCCATCACGACAGGTTGGGATTTTGGGTCGTGACAGATACTAACGGGAGAAAAGTTCTTGACTTTTGGTATAATATTTCTCTAAATATATATGATTTTACATAATCATACTAATTACCTTTTTATCCAATATAAGAATAAAACATTAATCAATCATTTTGTTTAGAACTTCCTATATAGATAATACATTTAACATAATATTGGGACTACTTTCATACTTATACAATATTGTTTGCTTATTGATGTTTTTATAATATACAAAAATTATATTTAATAATTAGACAAATAACTATATATATATATATATATATATATACATACAATTATTTGACGATCTTCCAGAGAAATGTTCTATAATATTAAGAACTAAAGAATAGACAACGTTTTGAACATTCTGACCATCTTCTACCTTTATGGCGCCCATAATCTCTGCGCGTTGTTCCGGTCTTAAATAATTATCCCACCAGCCTTTTAATTGGCCAGTAAACCCCGCTACTATCATATCAGCAATGGTCTTTTCGGAATTCTTATTAACCTCGCATATAGTGTTTTCTTTGAAAATATAATTCTTATTGAATAAAGAATAATTATGATTTAATATTTAAAATAATTAAAGGCTAAGCTAATAGTAAGAATTTGAATCCAAAAAAGTTAAACTATATTTAATATTGAGAAAAATTAGTTAAACTCTATTTAGATTGAGAAGAAAATTAAGTGTTTACATAAACTAATTAGAAAATAAATTAATTTAGTTATTCTCCAAATTCATCATATAAGTAAAATTATATTTTAGGTTGATAAAAACCTAGGATATATAAATTTGTCTACGTAAGAAGAACAATGAAAGGAACTAGAAGATAGAGCAAAATCGTTTATTGTATAATATCAAGAGTCATTGATAAAAGGGTAAACTTAAAGCAATAAGCATGAAATAGAAGAAAAAATATATTCTAAATGAGTTGTCATCATTTTTTTTTCTTTTTGCATTATTCCAACAAATGACACATCCCAATGTTTTCATTTCACATTTCTAAAAGGCCAAAAGATTTATTTTTTTAATCTGTATTATTTGATAAATCTTTGAATAATTGTGATAAAAGTACTTTTGTGTTATATATTTATGTTTAGTATTAGGTACCAGGAACAACAACAATTTTTATATAATAATTCTCTTAAATCTAAGGGGATAACTTCTTTTCCTTGCTGTATAATAGCAATAACAACAATTTAATATTTTTAAAAATTATTTATGTGATTTCTTAAAATTGCATACTCATTGATATGAGGTACACACAAAAAACGTACCTAAAAACTAGATTACTATAAAAGTGGAAGGATCTAATATAAAAAATTGATAGACCAAAATGCATGCACATATAAAGTTGCACGATTTTTCTACCTTTTAATTAAACACTCATTCTATAATATTTGTGAACAAAAATATCATTATATATTTTAATAAATACTACTCCCTCGATACAAATTCTCTCATTACCTTTCGGCAAACTCTTAAACTCAACATCAACTTATAGAAGTACTTATGAAAGGACATCATGTCAAGTTCACACAACATAATTTTAGAGAATAAGAATAGATTATGTTATAATTTGTTATTAATTTTTTTATCAAGTATATTTTATTAATTAATACCACAAGAAAGAAGAAAATCAGATAACTTCAATAATTGGAAGTAAAGCTTGAAGTTAAAATGAGACATCTAAAATATGAGGGGTTGGAGCTAGACTTATTCATTAATTTTAGCTAAATCAAATCAATTCAATATTTTTGAGGAACCTACAATTTTTTTATTTTTATAATTATTTTATAACTTATATATATATTAGTTAATAACATTTTATGTAATTTCTTAAAACCTATGTATTCAACTGTATGAGGTATAAACGCAATAATTTATTCTTTTTATGTACACTTTTATATTAATTACATTATACACACGTGCAACGCACGCACACTAATACTAGTATATATATATATATATTATATAAAAATCATGAATATAATGTTGGTTGACCAAATTATCCTTAAAAAATTGAATAACTTTGGACAAAATTATAAACTGAATAATGTAACCCATCCTCTAATTAACCCAAACCTTCGGACACCTCACAATACTTGATACTCTCCAAGTTAAACACTTTTTGAATTTTTAGAGTTGAATTTCTTCGCTTATTAATATTATTAATTATTATTGTATAACCTTGTGCGTCTTCCGAAAGACAAACAACACTACTTAACCCATAAATAATAGGGCTTTTCCAAAACTATGATACAAACAAACACTTTAAGCGTGTATATTTGTATACGAGTGAAACCAGAGCAAGTAAGCATCTCGATTTTCCGGTTGGGCCAAACCGAGCAAGGACATAACTGCATGAAGTCGGGATCGAAGCTGAGAACCTCTCGTGCTAAGGTTCGAACGAAGCGCTTGCCACTGGGGTCATCAAGAGACCCCCCCTCGAATCCGATACTGGCTCCAAGACCAGAGGCTCCACCAAATGGTTGCACACGATTAATGAAGGACCGTGATATCCGCGCCCATCCGAAAATTACGGCGTAGATCTCGGACCGTATCGATAGCGGATCATTGATTAGCCGGAAAGAAGATTTTTACCTTTCTTAGAATTTTACTTAGGGTAAAACTCTCATACTATATAAAAGAAAAGTTATTGTTCAATACACACATTATAACATACATATCAAGGTAATATATACTTGTTTTCTTTGCTCCTAAAAGTGATTCAAAGTCCTTAATTTTTCTCATAGTTCATCATAAGAGTTTGGCTTCGAACCAAAGGCAGGCTAATTGTTAAGCTCAAAACCGAGCCCGGACTCGATACTACTACTGGTTTGGCTATTTAATCTATTTTTAATTCGTTCATCTAATTTTATTAATCACTTGTATTGAATTAGTTCACATATCCTTAAAATCGCGTATAAATTCAATTGTTATCCGTTTTTAATGGTAAACAGTGTGGCATCCACCATGGGGCTAAGGATAATAGTGGTAGTTTGATACAAATTTCTATAACACACTCAGTTTTACGCTTGTTCTTTGAGATTTTAATTTCAGGTCAACCTAAAAATGTCAAACTCTCAGTCTGCTCACTTGAACGTTGATGCTGAATCTGACCATCACGACGAAAACAACAATATGGTGCCCAGCAACGAGGTACCCCCTGTTGATCCCAACGGAGTCCCAGTTGCAGACCCAGTCGATGCCAACTCACATGTGGTCATCGACGCCAACCTGCCGACCGACCTTGAGAACAACGTTCCTGGAGGAACTCGTCCAACGACTCAGGGTACGTCTAAAGGTGAAGGCGATGAGATTATTCTGCGCGTGATCTTTGAAATGCTACAGGCCCAACAGGCAGTGATAGCGTAGCTACAGAATCAAAGTCGCGCCCCTAGCAGAGTTGAGTCCAAACTATATCGGGAAAATGCCCGAAGAAATGAGTGATCCACAGAGAGGACGGGTGAAGCTGAGCCCGGGACCAACCCCGAAATAATAAAAATACTTGAGGAACTGACAAAGCGGGTGGAGTCAGGGGAGAAGAAAATTAAGGCCAACAACAAAAAAGTGAAGACCCAGAACTCCAGAGTCGATCAAATCCAGGAGCACCCCTGATATTGAAAGGCCTGGACTCCAAGAAATTTGTCCAAAAGCCTTTTCCTCCGAGTGCAGTACCGAAGCCAATTCCGAAGAAGTTCTATATGCCCAAAATTTCGAAGTATAATGGAACCACAGATCCAAATAAGCATGTGACCTCCTACGCGTGTGCCATCAAAGGAAACGACTTAGAAGATGACAAAATCGAGTCGGTTTTGCTAAAAACGTTTGGGGAAACCCTGTCAAAAGCAGTGATGATATGTATCACAACTTACCCCCAAATTCTATCGATCCGTTTGCTATGCTTGCAGATGCCTTTATGAACGCGCATTCCGGGACCATCAAGGTCGAGACCAGAAAATCAAATCTTTTCAAACTAAAACAAAGAGACAACGAGATGCTCAGGGAGTTCGTATCGAGGTTTCAAATGAAACATATGGACTTGCCTCCGGTTGCGGATGATTGGGCCGTTCAGGCATTCACCCAAGAACTTAACCCCCGAAGCTCCTTGGCTTCGCAGCAGCTGAAACAAAATTTGATAGAGTACCCGGCGGTAACTTGGGCTGACGTCCATAACAGGTACAAGCCAAAATTCATAGTTGAGGACAATGAGCTTGGGGCCCCCTCCGGGTCTGTTTATCCCATCAGAACTAATGACATGTCTAAGAGAGATGTGGATCATAAACCAAGACCGAACAGAGACCGATATCAACTATTTAGCAAGAACTAAGGAGCAACGAATCTAGGAGTAACCCGGCAAGAAATGAGAAGAGGAATGATCGAGGCCAGTAGCCGGGGACTCATGAGTAAAAATGGTTTCGATAGGACACTCGAGGCCAGGGAGGCACCAAGGTTATCGGAATATAACTTCAATGTCGATGCTGCCAACATCGTATCAGCCATCGGCGCATCAAGGATACCAAGTAGCCTCGGCTATTGCAGTACGACCTTACCCAGAGATACCCTAACCTGATGTGTAAATATCATGGCACTCATAGCCACAAGACCGAGGACTGCTGACAATTAAGAGAAGTGGCTTGATTATGCAATAACGAGCATCTCCGGGAATTTCTGAGTAATCAAGCAGACCAAACAAGAAGAACTTCAGCACGTCATCAACATGATCCTTGGAGGAGTCGATGTCCCCCAGGGACTAATGCTAATGCACACTAAGGTGTCCATCACAAGGGAAAACCGAACCCAAGATTATGTCCCGAAGGGAACCATTTCGTTCAACGATGAGGATGTCGAAGGCATCATACAATAGCATAATGATACACTGGTAATATCTGTACTTATAAATAAATCTCGAGTTAAACGTGTGTTGATTGATTCAGGTAGCTCGGTCAACATCATCACATTAAGGGTCATAGAGCAGTTGGGTCTACAAGACCAAACAATGCCAGTAGTACGGGTTTTAAACGGATTGAACATGGCATGCGAAACTACTAAAGGGGAGATAACACTACCAGTGAACACTGTTGTGACTATTCTTGAAATAAAATTCTATGTGATCGAAGGGGATATGAGATATAATGCTCTATTTGGGAGACCATGGGTTCACAACATGAAGGCAGTGCCCTCGACACTACACCAGGCACTGAAGTTCCTCACACCGGGAGGAACCAAAATAGTTTACGGAGAGCAGTCGGCCGCAAAAGAAATGTTTGCAGTCGATGGGGTGATCCTGATGTATGCACTCCCGACATCAAAGAATGTGGAGTCGGTTAGGAAGGAAGAAACTAAATAGCAATCACTGATACCGCCCCCGACCGAACATGAGAAGCAAGGAGTAGGCAAGGATGATGACTACGGAGTCCCTAGGTCGTTCATCGCCCCCGATGATTCTGATGCCACCAAGTCAATGGTCGAGGAGCTGGAGCAAGTCGTGTTGATCGAATATTTGTCGGATCATAAGGTATGCCTGGGTACGGGGTTAGCTCCTTAGTTCAGGAAAAAACTCATTAAATTCCTTATAGCTAACATAAATTGTTTCGCTTGGTCCCGTCTTGATATAACAGGGATCCCGCCAGTAATAACCACTCATAAACTGAGCTTGGATCCAAAGTTCCACCCGGTTAAATAAAAAAGGAGGCCTTTGTCCGAAGTCAAGCATGCATTCATCAAAGATGAGGTATCCAAACTCCTTAAAATAGGTTCCATTCGGGAAGTTAAGTACCCGAATTGGTTAGCTAACGTAGTGGTAATATCTAAAAAGGGAAATAAATTAAGAATGTGCGTCGATTACAAGGACTTGAACAAGGCATGTCCTAAAGACTCTTTTCCTTTACTTAACATCGATCGCATGATCGATGCGACGGTTGAGCACGAGATACTCAGCTTTCTCAACGCATATTCCCTCCTTGTGGTAAATCAAGTCAATGGGACGTTCGAAGTAAAAGAGGAATAAATGTGAATGTATTTGGACAAATTACAGGTAACGTTGCATCGATCCAAGGAATGGACCTTATAGCACGTGCCTCGAGATCAAAATAGTGAGGCCCATGCTTTGGCTAACTTGGGATCATTAACTGATGACGATGAATTCAACTCATGAATAGTCGTACAGCTCATGAAATTAGTAGTGGAGAAAGGCCATGCTGAAATAAACTCAACAAGTTTGACTTGGGATTGGAGAAACAAATACATAGACTATTTGAAGACTGGGAAGTTGCCCTCGGATCCTCAAGAATCGAGAGCGCTATGCACGAAGGCGGCTAGGTTCAGCTTGTCCGAAGGGACTCTGTTCAAAAGAACATTTGATGGCCCACTCGGCATATGCTTAGGGCTAGGAGACACCGAATATGTCTTAAGAGAAGTTCACGAAGGTACCTGCGGAAACCATTTGGGGGCGGAATCTTTGGTTTGGAAGATAATCACGGCTGGCTATTATTGGATCGATATGGAGAAAGATACAAAGGACTTTATATGAAGATGCGATGACTGTCAACGACACGCGCCGATGATCCATCAACCCGCAGAGCTACTCCATTCGGTATTGTCCCATAGCCGTTCATGAAATGGGGAATGGACATCGTCAGTCCTCTACCATGGGCACCTGGTAAGGCTCAATTCATACTGTTTATGACCGATTATTTTTCTAAATGGGTCAAAGCACAAGCACTCGAGAAAGTCCAGAAAAAAGAAGTCATTGACTTCATTTGAGACCACATAATATGTCGGTTCGGATACCGGCAAAGATCGTGTGTGATAATGGGAAGCAATTCATCGGCAGCAAGGTAAACAAGTTTTTCGAAGACCACAAGATTAAAAAGATATTATCCACGCCCTATCACCCTAATGGGAATGGACAAGCGGAATCTACAAACAAGACCATACTCCAAAACTTGAAAAGGAGGTTGACAGATGCCAAAGGGAAGTGGAAGGAAATTCTGCCCGAAGTCTTGTGGGCGTACCGTACAACTTCGAAATCTAGTACCGGGGCCACCCTGTTTTTATTGGTCTACGCTGACGAAGTATTAATACCGGTCGAATTGGGAGAACCGAGCCTCAGGTTTTGATATGCGACCGAAGAATCAAACGGTGAGGCCATGAGTACGAGCCTGGAACTATTGGAAGAAAGACGAGAGGCCGCCCTAGTCCAGTTGGCCGCCCAAAAATAGTAGATAGAAAGATATTACAACCGAAGAGCCAATCTCCGACACTTCAAGATCGGGGACTTTGTGTTAAGAAAAGTAGCATTGCATACCCGAAACCCGAATGAGGGAAAGTTGGGACCGAATTGGGAAGGACCATATCGAGTCATCGGAATTACTGGCAAGGGCTCGTACAAACTCGAAGCGAGAAATAGTGCACAGCTACTGAACAACTGGAATGTGACGCACTTAAAGCAGTACTATTGCTAAGGTGCGATCTCATTTACTTTTCTTTATAATATCATGAATCGGGCTAACACTTGCAGGCAGCAGCCGAAGGAGAATGTGACTATTAGGTCTGAAAGCATGCGTTACACTCTTTTGTCCCTTAAATCGGTTTTTGTCCCAAATATATTTTCCGGCAAGATTTTTAACGAGGCAACCGTAAATTGTGCTAACTTAAATTCGAAGACCGATTTTAAATCGGAGTCAATAGTCACATCAACAGTATCTGAGCTCTCTCAAGATCGACCTCGAATACTGGTGCCATCACCCTTGGGTTAAGGTTCTTAGCAAGGAAAGAAAAACACTTTGTACTTGGACAACTTAGGTTCGGTAGTTAGGATTTACTGTAAGGGCCAAACAGTCAAGTGACCTGTGCCCTCATAGGTCACCTTAGCCATAATACAAGCTTTTGCACACTTCCGATCATGTACTTTACACACAGAAATAACAAAAAGTTTCCACCTTGACATTATGTATTTTTGCCTCTTCAAACATCAAGCCTAAGGGCTACCCCTATTCGGGGACTATCGAGCCTATGGGCTACCCCTACTCGGGGACTACCGAACCTAAGGGCTATCCCTATTCGGGGACTATCAAGCCCAAGGGCTACCTCTACTCGGGGAACGTCGTCCGAAATGAATTCGGGCAACTTGGGCTACCAAATCCCGGGGCACAAAACTTACTCGTCATCAGAACCTTCGGATCCCCCGGAATACTTGGAGACTTCGGCACCTTCAGGCTCGAAAAATTTCTTTGCCTCGGCCTCAAGCTTTATTTCTTCCTCGATCTCGATTGACAGATCGAAGCCTCGGGCGTGAATTGCTTTGAGGGTCTCCCTTCGAGACAGCCGCCTCACATATTCGGCATTGGTCTTCAGGCGGGTCTTGGTTGCTTCGATATCGGCCTTGTATTGGGCCATCATCTCCTCAACATAGGTAGAGGTTGTCTCTAGCTTGGACTTCTTCGCCTCGTGCTCTATACTGAGGGCGTCCCGTTCTGCGACAGCCGAGCTCAGCTATGCTCGAAGGTCTTCGTTCAGCTGAGCCCGCTTGTCATCTTTCTCCTTCGCCACCTAGATTGAACCTCTATCGATGTCAGCTTTGCCTGGGCGGTTTCCTTCTTCGAAGCCAGTAAATCCATATTGCCTTTCCACACATCGACCATGGCTTGGATCTCGTTCATCTCCTTTTGGAGTTGGTCGACCTGGTCGATCTTCTGTTGGACCTGCGAGGTTTTGTCGTTAGCCACTTTGATTAGTTCCTCGTTTCTAACTTCAAAAACCTTTACCTTTTCGACCAAGTCAGCATGCTCCCGCCTTAGGGCCGATGCTTCCTTCTGAGCCCCATTTAGCTCGGCCAGAAGGTCCTTGACGGTCCTGTCTTGTTGCTCGCTAAGGAGCTTGTACTTATCCTTCTTTCAAGCCTGCTCCTTGAGCTCGAGCTCAAGCTGATTAACCTCGACACGGTACCAAGGAAGCTCTCGTGGTGAAGTAATAAGGCCTACAAAACAATAAAAGTCATGAGAGATATCAAAACCTAAGTAAAATTCAAAAAGACGTAATGATGCCTTACCCGGTTCAGCACCAGATGCGCCTTATTGGAAAGGCACGGCACGTCCACCTCGTTCATTTTTGCCTGGTCCTCGTCGGTCACCAGGCATCGGAGGTAGCTGGCTACCCCCAGGGGAGCAGATAAAACCCGAGCATCCTCCAAGACAGTAAGAATAACCGATCTCTTACGACAGGGGTCCACACTCGGAGCAGGAAACTGATTAATCAATTTTGGGCTCGAACTCGACCCACCAGCTTCCGAAGATGTATCCTTCTTTGGGACTTCCAGGTTGCCTAGCCCGAAGAAATATTTCAAAGTAGACGAGTCCACGCCATCAAAGAAAGAATGAAGGGGATCGTCTGCACCATGAGCCCCTTCATTGGAGTTCTCTTTTCCTGCTTGGCCTCCTCAAGCAGGACTCGGTGTAAGAGGGCGTCCCCATAATTTCTATCCTACCAAGTGCTTCCTTCGGAGAGGTGCCGACATCCCGGGGGTTGCTACCCCCGTCTCTATATCGGCCTCTGAAGTTTGAGGGATGTCGGCCTCACAAGTCTACCCGTGTCACGACCCGCAATTCCCACCTTTGGGATCGTGATGGTGCCTAACATTTCACTCGCTAGGCAAGCCAATGTTAGAGTAGTTCTTTTGCCAATTTTTAAACACTTTGAACAATTTAACCAATTAAACAAAAATGAAGCTAAAACAAATACGATATAGCATAATAACCCCATTATCTAAGTACAACCCGATCTGGAGTCACAAGTACACGAGCTTCTAGAGGTTCTACAAATAGAGTCTGAAATAAATACAACTGTCCTGAATGAAATCAACAGTAAATAAGGAAAGAGGAAGGGGACTTCAAAGTCTGCGGAAGCCAGCAAATCTACATCGAGTCTCTAAATAAGCTAATCCGAGTTGATGCACCTCACAGACATTTGGGACCAGTACCAAAATCTGCACAAGAAGTGCAGAGTGTAGTATGAGTACAACCGACCCAATGTACTCCGTAAGTGTTGAGCCTAACCTCGACGAGGTAGTGACGAGGCTTTGACAGGACACCCACATAATTAAACCTGTACAAACAAAGATATATATGCAACATGACAACAAATAGAGATTAAACACGTACTAGTGGGATGGGACACGCGAAAGGGAACGAGATACGATAGTTGTAACGAAAATGTCAACATAAGACAGTCAAGTAAATTGCCAACCAATGAAAATGCTTAACATAATATATAAAGACAACATGACATCACCCATCGTGCTTTTACTCTCAACCTCCCCATGAAACAATAATAATGGCACAACATCACCCTTCGTGCTCTTACTCTCAATCTCTTCATGAAATAATAAATACGGCACGACATCACCCTTCGTGCTTTTACTCTCAATTTCGTCATGAAACGATAAATACGGCACGACATCACCCTTCGTGCTTTTACTCTCAATTTCGTCATGAAACGATAAATACGGCACGACATCACCCTTCGTGCTTTAACTCTATTCCTCACCATGTATTAATCAATAAATGAAATAATAATCGGCACGGTATCACCTTTCGTGTTTTAACACTCTCCCTTACCATGTAGCAATGAATATATAACATTTGGGAGGTAGAATAAGCAAGAACAAACCTTACGTCAACAATGGTTCCAAAATACCAAAACTCAACTTTCAAAAGTACTCAATTATCACAATAATTCATAAATGCGGAAAGAACGATCAATTAAGAAACAAACTAGTCTAAGCATGGATATCATAATTAAAGAAGGAAATAAATTACAAAGAAACAAGTCCCACCCGCATGCTTTAACCCAACTACAACGTATAAGTACTCGTCACCTTACATATACATTGTACCCAAATATTTAAACACGAAGCAAATAAGCAAACAAGGTCTAATCCCTCAAATTAAGGTTAATCACGACACTTACCTCGCTCCAAAATCAACTCAATGTCCAACCACAACCTTGCCTTTCGAACCAACCTCCGAACCAACCAAAACTAGAAATTTATTAACCAAACGATTCAAAATAAGCCTTAGGAACTACCCACAAATGAAAGAGGTTCAATTTAGGTCATTATTGAAAAAGTTAACAAAAGTCAACCCTGGGATCGCTTGGTCCAAACCCGAAATTCGGACCAAAACCCGATTACCCATTCACCCTTGAGCCCGGTTATGTACATTGTTTCGAAATCCAACCTCAATTTGAGGTCTAAATTCTAATTTTACAAAACAATCCCTAATTCTATCCAAATCCCCAATTTCTACCATGAAAATCCTAGATTTAAGGTTGAAATATTATGAAATATAATGGGTAATTGAAAGAAAATAGGTTAGAGTCACTTACCAATGAATTGGGGAAGAAGAGCTCTTGGAAAAATCGCCTTTAAGGTTTTTAGGGTTGAGAATTTGAAAGAATGAGCTAAAATCCGAATTTTTCCTTTTTAAGTCCAGGCACAAATATCGCAATTGCGAACCCCGCAAATGTGAAAAACCCTTCATAAATACGAAGGTCTCACACTTCTGCTGCTATCGCAATTGCGATGGTTTGTTCGCAAATGTGAACTTGGACTACTCGCAATTGCGATCATTTGATCGCAAATGCGAACTCTGCTCCCCAGCCCCACTTCGAAATTGCGAAGTAATTGTTCGCAAATACGATCCCTTTGTGCTCAGCTATTCTTTGCAAATGCGAGGAAGCAGCTCGCAAATGCGAAACTGACAGGGACACTACCATATCGCAAATGCGAAACCAGACCTCGCAAATGTGAGGTCTGAGGCCTGCACTAGAAACAATGTTTCACCAGCAATCCTTAAGTTTAAAAATCACTCCGTAGCCTATCCGAAACTCGTCCGAGCCCTCGGGGCTCTAAACCAAACATGCACACAAGTCCAACAACCTCATACGAATTTTCTCGTACGATCAAAACACCAAAATAATACTTAGAACTATGAGTCGGACACCAAATCAAATAAAAATTTTAATGAAACTTAAGAACTTCTATTTTAACAACCGGACGTGCGAATCACGTCAATTCAACTCCGTTTTACACCAAATTTTGCAGACAATTCATAAATATAGTGATGAACCTATATCAACCTCCGGAACCAAAAATCCGGATCTAGTAGCAACAAAGTCAAACTTTGGTCAAATTCATAAATTCGTTAAACCTTTAAACTTCAAATGTTCAACAAATTGCGATAATTCGAGCTATGGACCTCCGAATTTGATTTCGAACATACGCCCAAGTCCCAAATTATGACACGGACCCATCGGGACTATCAAAATATGGATCCGGGTCCGTTTGCTCAAAACATTATCCGAGGTCAACTCAAATGGATTGTTAAGGCACGAATTCATATTTTAATCAGTTTTTCATATAAAAACCTTCCGAAAAAAAAACGGACTGCGCACGTCAAATCGAGGAAGGCTAAAAGGAGATATTTGAGGTTTAGAAATATAAAATTGAGGTTTAAAACTCTAGATGACATATCGGGTCATCATACCCCCTTGGCTACCGCCTACTCGCGGGAAGGGTCGATCCATGGGCGATAAAAATATCGTCTTCTTCCGACTCATCCCTCAGCCGGAGAAGCGAATCAGAATCTGGCACCCAGGAGCTGGTACTCTTCTTAGGCTTACTTATTTGGCTTCACCTCGGGACACGGGGGAGCCCGAAGTTTTTTCTTTTCCTCCTTTTCTTCTCCCCCGTGGAAGCTCCGGGCTGTCCCATAATGGAGGGACCAACAGATAAGGATACGTCCTCGTCCCCTTCCAAAGGCCTAAGCTCGCTGGTCTTTGGCAAACCTATCAAAGAAAACATAAAGGTCAGTACGATGTAAGTAAAGAACACGGTAATAGTTATTCGAAAGAGAACCTTACCATGAGAACAAGCCTCCTATCGGCCCTTCTAAAGCTTGTGCCATGATCGCTCGAAGTAGGACATTTGTTTAAAGATGCCTTCGATCCACTCCTTGAGTCGGGGGACCGCATTTGGAACCCGGGAAACAGCTGCACGACCACAAATACAAATGATGAGGAAGGAAATGAAGGGAAATTGACACTTAAGTAAAAGCTGCACTTACGAGATGTATTTCACTTCTCGGGGAATGGCATGAACTTGGCAGGGTCCTCAGTCTTCACCCGAACGAAACACCCCTACCAGCCTCGGTCTTGATTTTCATTGATGCTCGAGAAGGGGGCCTTGCTGGCCTAGCGAGTGAGCTTGATCAGTCCCCCTCGGAAAATCTGGGGGTTGTATAGACGGAGCAGGTGGTCGATGGTGAACCGCTAAGACTCGGTGTTATTCACAAAATAGCGGAGAAGGATTACTATCCTCTAAAGAGACGACTGGAGTTTCCCAAGGCACACCTTGTATCTCTTGCAAAAATCCAAAATAACTGGGTCTATCGGGTCCAGTGTGAAGGGGTAAGTATAAATACTTAAATACCCCTCCACGTGGGTAGTAATGGCATCTTCATGCCCGGGGAATACTACATCTTTGCCTTCTCATTTGCAGTCCTCTCGAACCGTGGGAAGGACGATTTCGGTAATGGAGCATATATACCTCGATACTCCTTCACCCGATCCTGTTTGGATGAGGGATACTCAACCTTGAAATCGTCCGCAATAGAATAGCCCCCGGGAATAAACATTTTCAAGGGGGCTCGGGAGCCAGTTCGGCGGCTACCAACTCGATGTCAGCCATTTCGGGAGCAGCCACCTCGTGAACAACAATTTCGGGAGCAACCGCCTTAGTACCGGCAGCCGGTTAGGAAGATGAAAAGGCAGCTTGTTGGGGAACTGATTTGGAAGTTTTAGCCATTATTGTCTGGTAAAATTTGAAGATTTGAAGAAGAAGTGTAAAGGTTTGGAAGAACAAGTTTGAGGCTGAACAATAGGGTATGAAGAATTTAAAAAGATCTGGGCAAGAACCTAAGATCAACTATGAACATTTGAAGATCAAAAGATGAAGGCATGGAGGTTTGAAAGAAGTTGATGATAGCTAGGAAGTTCGAAGGTAAAAGCTTGATCGAAAAGTAGAAAAAGAACAAAGGATGAAAGCTTTTATAGGGAGGTACGCGACGCTTCGCATTCGGGGGCAACCAGCTGATGGTTGACACGTGTCCAAAGTCAGAACGACACGACTGATGGGACATTTTGACTTCTTCGACGTTTCAGTTGTAACGTGTGGAGGAAGGAATCGAAGAACATTTGTCGTTTTCGACCGTTTCGGCAAACCTACTCTCTGAGAACGAGGGGACTATTTGTATACGGGTGAAACCGAGGGAAGTAAGCACCCCGATTTCCCGATCGGGCCGAACAGAGCAAGGGAATAACCGCATGAAATCAGGATCGAAGCTGAGAACCTCTCGTGCTAAGGCTCGAACGAAGCGCTTGCCACCGGGGTCATCGACACACACCCCCTCGAATCCGGTACGGGCTCCAAGACCGGAGGCTCCACCAAACGGTTGCACACGACTAACGAAGGGTCGTGATATTCGTACCCAATCGGATTTTATGACGTGGATCTCGGCCCGTATCGATATGGATCAATGACTAGCGGGAAAGAAGATTTTTACCTTTTTTAGAATTTTACTTAGGATAAAACTCTTCTACTATATAAAGGGGAAGTTATTGTTCAATACACACATTGTAGCACACATATCAAGGCAATATATACTTGTTTTCTTTGCTCCTAAAAGTGATTCAAAGTCGTTAATTTTGCTCATAGTTCATCATAAGTGTTTGGCTCCGAACCAAAGGCAGGGTAATTGTTAAGCTCAAAACCGAGCCCGGACTCGATACTACTACTGGCTATTTAATCTATCTTTAATTCGTTCATCTAACGTTATTAATCACTTGTATTGAATTAGTCCACATATCCTTAAAATCGCGTATAAATTTAATTGTTATCCGTTTTTAAGGGTAAATAATATTGTACGAATCTTTGTAGAAAATAGCTTAATTGAATAATATGAATCCTTGCAGTTATGCAATATGAATTCTAAATTTTACAATTTTATCCAACATGAAATTGTCTCCTTAAAAACCAGAACAACTCTTTACTTTGAACCGACATCTTACCACTATATGAAACTTTTCGTTGCCTCGTCAATTCTTAAACAATGCTTTGTACCGGCATGCACTAAGATTAGCTTTATAGAAGTAATTTGATTTTATTCATAATTCGGCAGGCTTTGAACCGACATCTTACCACTATATCCAATAATTGTTTCATGTTTTTGTTATTTTATTGAAAAAAATTAGTTTCTTTCAACAAAAAGTGACCGAGCTTAATGAAATACCTACGGCGAAATCTTTGGTTATGTTGTCCAATTGCATTCTCTTAGAATAGGTTGTATCACCCACTAACGTGTTCTAAATCGTGTTTATTTAAATAGCATAACTCTTTCATGCTCCATCAATTTCCTTTAATAACAAAAGTTATCTATTTTTATAATTAGTATTATAAGATATCATACCTCTATCCATTTTTAAAATTTTAATTCTTGTAGATGAAGAGATGTATAGAACGCGTAACGTAATTAGCAAATCTTTTCTCCCATTTAAACTAACTAGTATCTATGAACGTGCGTTGCACGTTAATAATGATACGTGATGGTTTAAACATTTAATTATATGAAGAAACAATAAAATTTAATTAATAAGATAAATTTTATGTATAATAGTACAATAATCATCTAAATACTAAAAAATATTATTACCTTAGCATAATACATGAATTTAAAATTAAATGACATTATCAAAACTTACACAAATGATCAATTTTGTCATGTTAGTTAAATAATTATGTATTACTTCCTCTGGTCCACTTTAAGTGATTTTTTGATTGCTTTCACACATATTAAGGGATTCACCTTTTAGCATTGATTAATAATATAATTGACCATATTAACCTTAAAGTGGGCCGGAGGGAGTATAGTTTAAAAATATTTAATATGATGATGGTATCTTACCGAACACTTCTTTATGGACGGTATGTTTTTGTGTGTATGTTTCCTTCTAATGATTTAGTTGCTCTGCCTTAACCCGAACTCTTGTTGTCGATCTTGATATCCCTCTTGAAAGTGCAACATACAGTTGTTCGTGCAAGAAAATATATTGCGGTAAATAAAGTCCAATATTTAGGATATTTGTCTTGGTATTTTATTTATTATATTTGCAAAACATAAACATACTGAAAAATATTTTGACATAAATTTAAAAGGGTAATCCTTAGTTTTCGAAGACTAAAGTTGAATTCAGGGATAAGGATATACTTAGAAGCACATTGACCAGTATCATAATTTTTGCATGTATGACGTTACTGGCAAAACTTCTATATACCATCCGTGTGCTATTACATAAGCTATCCGGCGTATAGAAGTTTTTCAGTAGCATGACAGACATATGTTTTTTCAAAATCAACCTATATACAATGGAAGATCAATTTTAACTTAGTTTATTATATATATGATGACACTAATATACGTAAGAAATAATAAAGTTGACAATAAACATGTAAGGTAGAAGGTCATTTGATATTAAAGTATTTAAGTATTCTTCTTGGTAGTAATTATTGGTATCATTTTCCGTTGAGTCGAAAACTGAAAAATATTTTATTTTTACATAAAATTTTCTCAATCAACCTTTATTTAGTTGATCAACATATTCATTTCTGCTAGCTAAGATAGCCTTTTGATTCTATCATACGATTCAAATTGCGTTTTAATCTGATGATAGAAATATTTCTCTTATTAAATGCACTGCTATTATCATTGGGATTGATAACCAAGTTATTCTAGAAGAACCAAATCATCTTTTATTGGATGCTCTTCATCATTTCCGACACGAAGCAAGAAGACACTGAATACTGGACCTGTTCTTACTTTATATTTCTTGTCAGTTGAATCTTTTTCATTTGAGGCCAGACGTATAACTTTGGCAAGCTAGCTTTTATATTCTCTGCTTTTATCTTTGAACTACTGATAGTACTTGACAGAAATCACCCCCAAACCATTAATTTTTTACCAAACGGTTTATTAATATTCAATATATCTATAGAACTCTGAGCAATTATTTCGATCGTTTGACACTTAGCCATAAGCGCTTCATCCCATATTATCAATTTAGCTTTCCTTATAAATTTAGCATCATTGCTCTGCTTTGATATATATATTTGTGATGGTTATTTAAGTTGTTTGAAGAGGTATATCAAATCTAAAGTGGTGGCCTCACAATAAAATCGTTCTTGGTACACCACTTGCTATTATTGCTAACAATATCATGCCTATTGATATGACATTTGTAAGTAATGCATGACATAGAAATATTCTTTTGATTCCGCCGGAGGCATCTACAAAGAATAATCCCGCTATACCAGAGTCTACTCTTTATAATATAGTCTTGAAAGCTTGTTCTTGTTTAGGATTTAGCTTTGATTGTGCTTCCTCAAACACGTGTATAACATTTTGATTCTTAATAATAGACTAACCTTTTTACTTTGTGTTTTAATTTTTTTAATCTCTAACGCTCTTTTTATGGAATAAATTTGTGTATCTTAAGAGTTTTTTTTTTAACTTAATAAGAATTTTACTCATATGATGAATTTAAAAATAATTGAATCGGATTCTCTTGCTAAATAATTAATTAAAAGATCAAATTATTTAATTTAACATAAAAATAATTATTTCTATATTGATTCAGATCTTAATATTAGTTCATCTCTTATTTTGAATATTTAATCTTAATTATCATTTTATCCAACATAAATTGTATTTTCAAAGAGTAAAAGATTGATATGATATTTCACTTTTAGATCTTTATTTTTCTAGAATCATTAGTGGTATTGACGCTTACTAACTATTTTTTCTCTTTCTCACACATTTATATTCTTAAATAGTTTTGTAGTTGTTGTTTAATAATTGGATATTTTTCGGTATTATACGAAATATTTGATAAAAAAATATTATTTAAGTAGGAAAATAGCTCAAATATAATATAAAATATATTATCGTGGGGGTATTTTTTTTTCTCAATTTCAACTCCTTATGCAGTCCATTTAATATTACTTTTATTTTTTCTTATTATTGGACATTATGGAGTGGTAATGTATGCCAATATGGATGATTCTTGTGAAATTAATTTTATTAAATATTCCTACATATTTTTAATATGAATTTAATAGATAAAATTTTATATATTAAAAATTAGCATAGAAGGTATTGTAGTCCAAAATATAGGTTATTGTAGTTATGTCCTTTTCATATGAGTTCTTCCATTTAATATTTTAGGGCTATTTTGATTTATTAATATATCGTATTTATGCTTTTATAATAATATAGGTTCTTCTCTTCCTAAATCGATTTGGACAATATAATACATTCTCAAATTAGTCCAAAAAATAGATTATTGCAGTTATGTCCTTTCTCTATGAGTTCTTCCATTTAATATTTTAAAGCTATTTTGGTCTATTAATATTATATTTGTGCTTTTATAATAATATAAGCTCTCATTTTTCTAAATCAATTTTGAAAATATAATACATTCTCAAATTAAATTAGTAATAGAACATTATAATACGTTTTCAAATTAAATTACAAATAGGAATTTTAAGAAGTATATCCTAAAAGTAATAGGATTATATGACTAAAACTATGTCTCTACCCTGAAAGTAATTATATTAAAAGAAAATATAACGTATTTCTAAAGATATTAGGTATACATGCTAAAATGTAGTATTATATGTCTATGTCCGAAAGTAATTATATTGATAGGATTCCTAAAGGCAATCATGCAGTAATTATATTATTGTTCTTTGAATAAAGAGATTTCTAGAAAAGAAAATTCTAATATACTATTTTTTGTATTCCTTAATTGCGGACCACAAATATAAAGGTATGAATAGAATGTTGATGGATAAAAATATCCCTTTTATATTATTCTTACCATAAATTTGTAGGATATTTTGTCAAAACAACATAGATCAAATTTGTCACGATCCGAAATCCATAAAGGTATTGATGGCGCCGGACACCACTGTCGGGCAAGCCAACAATGAATACTTAAATGGGTTTTTATTTTCGTTACTTTTGAAATCATATTTTCCTTCAATTTAAAATAGCAAAAGATGGAGTTTACAAAGTAAATAATAATATTTTCAACAATTTCAATACAAGATAACTCATATTCATCCCAAAACCCGGTGTCACAAGTGCATGAGCATTTACTAAGAATGAGGAATAAAATACAATAGCTGTTCGGAATATAATTGGACAGGAAAATGTAGGTACTCTGAAGGAGACTCTGTTGGCTGCGGAACGTCGCATAGAATGCAGCTCAGCTAAGTCCCCTCTATAATCGCGCCTCTGCGCCCACCAGGCCGCTAAACATACGTGTACCTGCATAACAATGTGCAGCAAGTTAAGCATGAGTACGTAAATTAACGCGTACCCAGTAAGTATCCCGCCTAACCTCGAAGAAGTAGTGACGAGGGGTCGACTCGAACACTTACTATGGGATATAATTAATATACCAATGACATGATAAATTATGGATTTTTATGAGGCAACGGTAAACACAACAACATGAGACAGGTAAATAATTCTCTTGTTAATAAGGGATTTTCAAATTTATCTTCATCTTTTAACAATTTATATCTCCGGCCATTGAGGCCATATCAATTATCAAAAATTCAAAACATTGAATTAAGTCATGCGCAAATCATGTCGAGGTCGTACTGCCCGATCCAATATAATATTTAAACTGTGCACTGCCAGAGGGTCAAATGAATCGAACCATAGATGCATCTATAAATTTCTCCGCTCGCGAATCATACATGCGACGTGGTCCCCGCTCGCGAATCATGCATGCGACGCGGTCAAATATAAATTGAAGAAAATACCCCACTCGAAAACCATATCTGCGACGCGGCCAAATATAAATTTAATATTTAAAATCATATCTCTTTCTTGATTCTTTTCAAAATAATAGAAATTCAGCTTGTAGCTTTTTAAGAAAATTACACCGCTCGCGAATCATATATGCGACGCGGTTACACATAGATTCTTCAGCAATTATATATTTCCTCAATTCTTTTCGAAATTTCGAAGTTCAAATGAAACTTTCTAAATCTTAAGTTCTTCAATTTCAACTCCTTTCAAAACATTTATGTCACGACCCAAAATCTCACATGTCGTGATGGAGCCTATCTCAATACTAGGCAAGTCAAAAATCTCAATAAACCACCATTTCTTTTAAATTTGAAAATAAAATAATTAAATTCAGCGGAAGAAATCTCAAAATTTCAAATATATCACTTCCAAAACCCGGTGTCACTGAGTACATGAGCATCTAAATGAATACAAAGTCTGACTAATAAACATCACTGTCTGAAGTATAGAACAGTACAATAACTAAACAGGAAGGGAATCAAGTCTGCGGTCGTCAAGCAACTACTTTGATACTTTCCAACAGAAATAACTTCGAATTCTAGCAGTCGTCGTATCCGGGAGCACCTGGATCTGCACACGAGGTGCAGAGTATAGTATGAGTACAACTAACTCAATAAGTAACAAGACTAACCTCTGGGCTGAAAGAAATGATGAGCTCTGCAGGTACAGTCCAGTAAAAATAATGGTACAGAAATGTAGGCATGCTTTCAAGTTCAACAGTTAAACTCAATACAAGTGAAATAGATCAATACTGCATGATATGAGGCATATGACATCTCAGTAGAAAGACCTCAATACTGGTCACAAATTATCCGGTCACTTGGTACTGTTTATGGCCAATCCAGTCCAGGGGTGTTCCAACCCGTATATATATGCACATCTACTGACAGTCAGTCACCCAGTACCGTATAAGGACAATCCAGCCCTGGGATAATTTATCCCTAAATATAAATGATACTGACAAGATCCATGTCCAGATAACTCATTACAATACAAATAAGTAAGGCAAGTCCATGCCTTGGGAAAATCCATCCCATATATATATATATATAAGCAGTAAGTAAGGCAAGTCCATGCCCTGAAAAAATCTATCCCAAATATCGATGATCATCTACGCTCACTGGGGGTGTGTATAAACTCCGGAGGGGATCCTTCAGCCCAAGCGTAATACAAAGTCAATATGGCCTACTGCAGGCGGGCAGTCCCGATCCGTATAATAACAAAGCCTATAAGGCCTGCTGCAGACGGGCAGCCCCGATCCATAAAATAGTAAAGCCAATAAGGCCTGCTGCAGGCGGGCAGCCCCGATCAATATAATAGTAAAGCCAATAAGGCCTGCTGCAGGCGGGCAGCCCCGATCCATATAATAATGATGTATAAAGTCATTATGGCCTGCTGCGTTGCGCAGCTCAATCCCATAAATATACTCACAATGGACACATTTTTACTGAGTGTGAAATGTATATTTTTGAACAATTAATTCAACGACAACACGACCCCATGGGTACTAAAATATCGGCACGTAGCCTAAATACGATATTTATCACAAGCCTCAGCTCAATTCCTCTAACACGTGCCACATGTTCAGATAATAACATGATTCTTTAATTTTACAACTTCACAAGATTTATTCAAGACACAATTTCTATGGTGCACGCCTACATGTTCGTCACCTATCGTGTGAGTCACATTCAACAATTTATATCATACCAAATTCGGGGATTCATACCCTCAGAACCAAGTTTAGAAATGTTACTTACCTCAGAGTATGAAATTCTTTACTCTGCTATGCCCATGCCTCGCAAATCGGCCTCCAAATGCCTCGAATCTAGTCACAATTAATTCGTTTCGGTCAATAATATTCATTGAAATTAATTCCATAAGAAAATTCTAATTTTCCATAAAAATTCAAAATTTAGCTCAAAAATTGCCCGTGGGGCCCACGTCTCGGAACCCGAGAAAAGTTATAAAATCCGATAACCCATTCAATTACGAGCTCAACCATACTAATTTCACTCAAATCCGACTTCGAATCGACATTCAAATCCCAAAAAATTCATTTGATGAAGTTTCTACAATTTTTCCCAAATTTTCACCTCAAAGTACTAATCAAATGATATATTAACCAAATTCGAGTTAGAATTACTTACCCCGATGGATTTCTTGAAAAACCCATGAAACATCGTCACAAACCGAGCTCCCTAGGTCCAAAATGTGAAATAATACCCTAAACCCTGTTTATATAGTGCACCCTCTGAACTCCCACTTTGCGGTCCGCGAAATTCCAAGCGCGGCCGCGAAATTCTGCTGCGGTCCGCAAAATTCTTGGTGGTTGCACTGCCATGCTTTAGTATTTTGGCCATAACTTTCTCTACAGATGTCCAAATGATACTTTCTTTACCTTTATGGAAACTAGACATGAAGGGCTACAACTTTCATTTTGGAATAAGCTCAAATTTCCTTGTAGATCAAAAGATATAGGCTTCCGAAGTCGGACCGGCGAATCTGCAGAACTCCCTGGAGCGCGGCCGCGGACAGAATTGTGCGGTCCTCGAAATTCCAAGCGCGGCTGCGAAATTCTGCTGCGGTCCGCACTCTTATGTGTGGTTCGCGCCCCTCCTTCGCCTAAGCACCCAAAAATGTGCGGTCCGCACCTCCAAAGTGTCAGAATAATATTAGAGTGCCGAAATGTCCGGACTTGCTCAAAACTCACCGCGAAAGTCATCCGGAACCTCCCAGACACAAACATATATGAATTTCAATCATAAAATACGCTACGGACCTGTTCGAGCATTCAAAATACTGAAAAGAGGTCGTCTTGACCAGATATTGACCATGGTCACACTCCCAAATTTCTTAAATTTACTAATCTCTTAACCAATGATCCAAAAATACACCCAAGCCTCTCGGGACCTCAACCAAATATACCAACACGTTCCATAACATAACAAGGACCTACTCGAGGCCTCAAATCACATCAAATAACATCAAAATATCGAATCGCACCTCAAATCAAAACACATCAAATCAATCCGGAATGACTTCAAATTGTGCACACAAGTCATAATACCTCGTAGGAAGTTATTCACGACTTCAAATAGTTGAAAGGCGTGTAAACGTTCAAAATGACCGATCGGGTCATTACAATTTAATAAGAAGACTCAATCTCGCTCCCTCTCAAGGAAAACAATAAACACAAATCAATTACAATATCAACAAGGCATGATATGAGCCTAAAACTACCCGGGCGTAGGCATACCTAGTAGCTACATATGTACTCCCGTCACCTCGTGCATAGGTAGCCCCCACAAGTAGAAGCACACAATAATTTAGTTCACCTATGGGGTTAATTCCCCCTTACAAGGTTAGAAAGGAGACTTACCTCGCTCCGTAGTTTATTAACCGGCTTCCAAGCCATTCAATCAACTCAAATCGATGCCCAACGCTCCAAAACTAGTCAATAAGTAAGCAAATCCATAAATATATACTCTAATACTCATTATAATCCTATTTACAACAATTCCCAACCCCGTTCGAAAAGTCGATAAAATCACCCTCGGGCCCACGTGCCCGGATTCCGAAAGTTTTTGAAGAAAATCATTACCCATAACGTGAAACTTTAATGTACGAAAACGCGATATGTAACATCATTCCTCCCTTAGAAACATTCGTCCTCGAATGTTTAACTCCCCGGGAACTATATAACTTTGGTAGAGTCGCCTTTGTAACAACACTACTACCAACTCTTCCTATAGAAACTCAATAATTCAACGTCACATAGGACCACAATCATCAATAACGACAATGACCTCACACGACAAATGACAATAACTAACACAAGAATCCATACACGTACCTTAAGGTTATGACGTCTCAGTCGGACCCTTCTCTAGAGGAGGAAATAAGTAGGGATATCTAGACTTCATGTATTTCTCGGCCTCCCAAGTCATTTCTTCTACATTGTTGTTTCTCCAAAGTACTTTCATCGAAGCTACCTCTTTAGTTCTCAATCTCTGAACCTGCCTGTCTAATATAGCAATGGGAGTTTCTTCATATGATAGCTGCTCTGTGACCTGAACGTCGTCAACTGACACAACTCTGCTCTGTACCGAGGGCTAAGTTTTCCCCTTTTTCTGAACCTCATAACACCTTTCATCGGTGATACCTTTAGGAATACCTAATCGTCAACCTGAAATTCCAAGTCTCGCCGTCGATTATCCGCATAAGACTTCTGACGACTTTGAGCTGCTAATATTCTTTCCTGTATAAGCTTAATTTTCTCAATTGTCTGTTGTACCAATTCTAGTCCTACTAACGTAGTTTCTCCAACATCGAACCACCCTATAGGCGACCTACACTTCTATCCGTAAAGAGCTTCGTATGGAGCCATCTGAATACTGGAATGGTAGCTATTATTATATACGAACTCAATAAGTGGCAGATGAGCATCCCAACTACCCTTGAAGTCTATCACACAAGCTCGTAACATATCCTCAAGTATCTAAATAGTACGCTCAGCTTGTCTGTCTGTCTGGGGATGAAATGTTGTACTAAGACTTACTTGAGTCCCTAATCCTTTTTGGAAGGACCTCCAGAAGTTAGCTGTAAATTGAGCTCCTCGATCCGAGATAATAGAGACAGGGACACCATGTAGTCTTACTATCTCCTTAATATAAAGCCTTGCATAATCCTATGCGAAATATGTAGTATAACGGGCAGAAAATAGACTGATTTTGTAAGCCTATCAACAATCACCCATATAGAATCGAACTTACACTGGATACGAGGTAAGCCTACGATGAAATCCATATTAGTTACTTCCTATTTCCAAGTCGGAATCTCCATAGCCTGCAATAATCCACCGGGCTTTTGATGCTCAATCTTAACCTGCTGACAGTTAGGGAATTGAGCAACAAACTTCGCTATATCCTTTTTCATTCCGTCCCAACAATATACCTCTTTGATATCATGATGCATCTTTGTTGCTCCTGGATTGATAGAATAACGAGAATAGTGAGTTTCTCCCATAACCTGCCGATGCAGCCCTGCAACATTAGGGACACATAATCGTCCTCGATATCTGAGGACCCCATCTTCTGTAATCTCAAATGGTGTCTTCTCCTTCTGAGGGGTGGTATCCCTATAATGAACTAACACAGGATCCTCGTACTGGCGTTCCTTCACTTCAGTTACTAACAAGGATGTTGCCGTATCTTGAATAGTAATTCCAATATCACCTGAGTCCAGTAATCGAACTCCAAGACTAGCTAGCTGATGAATCTCATGGGCTATTCTGCTGATGAATCTCATGGGCTATTCCCCTCTTCTCTGGCTGTAAATATGACAGGCTACTCATAGATCTGCGGCTGAGGACATCGGCTACCACGTTTGCTCTCCCCGGATGGTATAAAATATCAACGTCATAATTTTTAAGTAGCTCCAACCACCTCCTTTGACGTAAATTCAATTCCTTTTGCTTGAAGATATACTGAAGGCTCGTATGATCCGTATAAATATTAACATGAATGTCATACAAGTAGTGCCTCCACATCTTTAGTGCATGAATCACTGCGGCTAACTCTAAATCGTGGGTCGGGTAATTCTTCTCATGCTTTCTCAGTTGTCTAGAAGCATAAGTTACAACCTTACCATGCTGCATCAGTACACAACCCAACCTAATGCCCGAGACGTCATAATAGATAACATAACCATCGGTCCCTTCTGGGAGCGTTAGAACCGGCGCAGAAGTTAATCTGTCCTTCAATGTCTGGAAACTCCGTTCGCAAGCATCAGTCCATTGAAACTTTGCTCCCTTCTGAGTCAACTTTGTCAAAGGTGCTGAAAGGGAAGAAAATCCCTCTACAAATCTCCTGTAATAACCTGCCAAACCGAGAATGCTACGAACCTCCGTCGGTGTTGTGGGTCTAGGCCAAGCCTTTACTGCCTCAATCGTTTGTGTATCAACCCGGATACCTTCACTCGAAATGATATACCCAAGGAAAGCTACAGAGTTCAACCAGAATTCACATTTAGAGAATTTTGCATACAACTTTCCTTTTTGTAGAACTCTGAGAACAGTACGCAAATGATCTATATGCTTAGCCTCTGAACAAGAATACACCAATATATCGTCGATAAATACAATTACGAACAGATATAAAAAGGGCATGAACACACGGTTCATCAAATCCATAAATACTACTGGGGCGCTGGTCAAACCGAACGACATAACACGAAACTCAAAGTGCCCGTATCTAGTCCTGAATGCTGTCTTTGGAATATCTTCCTCCTTAACTTAGTGGCATCAGAGTCATCGGGAACTACAAAGGATCGAAGGATCTAGTAGTCATCATCTTCGTCGATCCCTTGCTCCTACAATTGGGTCGAGGCCGGTATCTGTGGTTGCTATTTGGCCTCCTATTTTCCCTTCGATCTTTTCGTTGATGAGAGTGCCGATACTGGTATCACTTCATCGACTAAAAACATTACCTTGGTGTTACATCTCGTGTTTTCGTACATTAAAGTTTCGTCTTCAGTTAATCGACGTAGATTCGGGAATGAGATTATCTTGAGGTTAACGTATTTATGCTATTTATAACAAGCAATAAGTAAGTACCATGAAGGATAAAGGGTACACGAATTAAAGAAAATGAGTTTCATTGAAGGTTGTCGTTTTGGTATAAAATAAGGTCCGAGCTATAATACCCGATATTTATGGACTAGTACCATATAAGGTACCATATGACCGTGATAGTATAATGTATAAAGTATATTAACAATGAGTAGTATTTTAAGTAATTTTAGATAATTCTTAATTATGTGGATAATTAGTTAATTATCGGGTAATGAGACATTACCTAATTAATTAATAAATTATAAGATAAGAATTAAACCCTCCCCCTAAAACGTGGCAGCAACCACCACCCAAAATAATGACTCATTAGTCATGTTGGGATTAGGTGGCAACTAATTAAAAGACAAGCCGTGAATTTCAAATAGGCTACATATTTATCTTACAAATTAGATGATTCATATCTTCAACATTTGAGAGATTAGAAAAGGCTTTTCATGAAAACAATCTGAAGCTAACGAAATGCATCCTAAAGCCAACATCGAAAGCAATCTGAAACTAACATAGAAAGGTGCAGGTGTTTTATAAATTGAACAGAGATTTTGCTATTTTAAGGGAATACGGAGTAAACCTTCTCAAGAATATCATACGGATTTTTTCCTACTCCAGATATGTTAAGGCTATCCCTTATTTCTTTTTGGCATGATCTATACGACACAAGCGAAACGAGCAAATGCACAACTTCCATAAATTAGTCTATTCGTAGAAATTCTAGAGATATGTATATTCTTATTCTCCCTTAAGTCTTATTATTCTATATTTTGTTCATGGGTCTCAGAATAATACGCAGTTCATAAAGTTTATCCGAAGGGAATGTTGAGATTATTAATATATTTTCATGCATTTCATTCATTTATACATGTACATTGACCCATGACCAGATGGCGTTATATACGCGTATTTATATGTATATATATATATATA